>JANAVB010022597.1:24023544-24328544 GCA_029216955.1 Iris pallida
AACCTCTATTAGCGGTTATTTCTACCGCACGGCTTGTACGTACTGGTGGCCAGCCAATCACGTACTTTCGTGTTCTACATGCGACACACAACCTCGTGGTACAACGTGTCAAGGCCATGAATGCAACACACAAAGGTGGTCCCTTAAATCTAGGTTTAATGTGTAAGAAAATAATACATAGCAAGAAACTGAACAGTAAATTCTAACAGGTTATGCCATGTATCACAGTTTATTTTGCATAAAGAAAATAATGAACATGCATGAAATATGAGCTAAAATAATTAAACAGCAAATGACAAGGTGTCTTGCCTGGTAGGACGCCTGGTGTGCTGCGATAATCAATGTGGCATGAACTGCAACTTCGGTACAACTACTATACAAGGTGATCTCGGATGGTGGCATGGACAGTCCCATTGGGTCCAGAAGGGTCAAATTAGTTAGGTTTGACATAAGGTAGTATAGAATTGGCGAGGGAACACGAATAATGGGATTAATCACGGACGAAAGGATAATTAAAAAAATTGATTGAATAATATATATACGATTTTAGAAAACTAATACTTAAAGATATATTTACTAGTAAAACAATTTTGATAAATGTTTAAAAATTGTTTTAGGCTAACTGTAAGTTGGTAAAATATGAAAAATATGTTTTAGATAATAATTGAAAATAGTACTAAATTATTTAGACCAAACTTGTCAATATATATATACACATAATCGATAATAATATTTTAAAATTTGCTTGAAATTAGCTAGATAATATTTGTACTACTTATAAAATAATAATAATACAATTTACAAAACTATAAATAATAGTGGTAATAATATATAAATAATACAACAAATTTACACTCTAAAATTACGTATAGAAAATCATAATGATAAGAGTAATAAAGAAATAAAATATTAACTATGGTGTATACATCTACTTTGATGCTAAAATTATTACTAACAATAAAGTAATAGGAATTCACATTATAAAAATAACTATAATAATAATAATAATAATAATAATAATAATAATAATAATAATAATAATAATAATGATAATAATAAATATTTATAATAAATCAGTAACTGAAATTGAAAGAAAAAGTAAAACATAATAATAATAATAATAATAATAATAATAATAATAATAATAATAATAATAATAATAAACATCTAAAAGAAACAAAAAATTTAACCACTACTCAAAACACTCGAATCAAACACCCGTCCCAACAGTTGTGCTCCTTCACGAGGGGTCAACAGCAGAAAGCAGTTGGAGAGAGAAAAATTTTGTGGAGGAAAGAGAGGGGCGTGAGGACGAGCGTGAGGGATGAGAGAAACCCAGGGAGAGAGAGAGTGGATCAGAGGGAATGGGGAGAGAGACGAGCGGTCGGGGTCGTCGGACACGGGCGACGAAGGGCGGCAACGGCGGCGGCTCTTCGGAATAGGGAGGAAGGAGCGGTGTTTTGGTCGAGCGGAGGTGGCCGTGGTGCACGCGGTGGACGCACGGTGGAGGGGGCACTCCGCGGAGCCGGCGGTCGGGGTTTCGCCGCGCGGTGGAGGTTTGCGGTCGGAAGGGGGTTTCGTGCGCGGCACGGCGCGAGCTCGGAACGGCGCACGCGGCGGAGAGGAGCGGAGGCAGGGCGCGGAGTCTCGGGAGATCCGACGAGGTCTCGGTGCTGGGTCGGCGGACGGGTGGCGTGAGTGGTGACCGGAGGGCTGTTCGTGGCGCGGCGCCGCACGGACGGGCATGCCGGCGGAAGGCGGCGGTGGCTGCAGAATGCTCGACCGGTCGAGGTAAGTTTTAGGGTTAGGGTTTGGTTTTCCTTCTTTTTTGTGTGCTGGTTTCGATGGTGGTAACTGTGGTGTCGAGAAGAGTCAGGGGTGATGGTGGCTGGGACACCGGGGGGTCGTGGCATCGGAGTTGAGGCGGGGGATGCAGGTCTGGAGAGGTCGATCGTGGGGTTTGGATGGTTCTGGCGGTGGTGGTGAGTATAATGGTGGTTGATGGTCGCGTGTTAGAGGCAGGATGGAGGTGCTGGTGGCGGTGTGGTGTCTGGGTACGTTGGTAATTGTGACGGCGGTGGTGATTGCTGGTGGTCGGGACGATGTGAAGGCTGTACGGTGGTGTTGACGGAGGTTTGGCAGCGATGGCGGGGAGTCGGGCGTGGTCGGGTTGAACGGGACAGGAGTCGGGGGCTGTTGGGTTCGGGTGGTGGTTTGTGGCGAGGGTGTGGACGTCGTGTAGGGCAGTAGACAGGGGTTGATTTAGGTTTAAGGTTTAGGTCGGGAGTGTCCGACACAACGGCTGGAAGAAGTGTCATGCGAGACACGGGATGGATTGGCGTCCGGGTTTGTCGGACGCGAGAAATTTGTATATGTAAAAGAAGATAAGTAGTGGATGGGACACGGACACGGTCATGGACACGATGCACTCACTTTTGGTTGTGGAGAATTTGGAAAAATATTGGAGAAAATATTGGAGGAGTACCTGCCTATCTATAGGATGTGAGAATTTCCAATTGGATATGGACTAGGACTATTTAAAACCCAATTAGATAATTCATGTATTAATTTAGAAATCAATCAAATCCAATCCAAATCCAAATCCAATTAAATCTAATTAAACTCCTTTAGTTGAAAATCAAATCAAATTCAAATATAGATATTAGTTTACTATTTAAATGTATCCATGGAACCAAATCAAAATTTAAATTGCCACAAATATTTCAAAAATATATTTTCCAAAAATGCTAATAATAATAATTTCGAAAATAAATAATAAATATTTTTTTGAATAATAAAATATTAATATTATTAAATCTCAAAAATTATACTTCTATTTAAAATAGACCAATAAATAATTACGAAATATGTGTATACAAAAATATTCTTTACATAACTATGCTTTTCTAGTATACGAAAATATTATTTATTATTAATAACTTTTACAAGCTTAGAAATGATAGCAAAACTAATTATTTTATTATTTGAAACTATAAAAATAGAACAAAATATTTTTCTAAAATATGTACGCTCGCACATATTCACACTCGTCAAGCAAATTCGAAAAATGAACTTCCGCGCACGACGTACAATACGACTACGCGACGTACAATACAAAGTTCAAATCAGTACCCAAAAAATAAAATAAAAAAATAGTAGAAATTTAGGGGTTTTACATCCTACCCAACTTAAAAGAATTTCGTCCTCGAAATTAAGAATTTGGAGGGGAGTGAAAGGCACAAGGGGGTATCGGTGAGGAATAATCATTCACAACGTCCAACGCAATCATGCATTAGGAAATCGCGACTTCAATAACGGCGAGAGTAATCATGGGATAGCTAAAGAAGAAATGTGTAAGGTTTAAAGATAAAACACGCGATAAAGGCTAGTGTGTTATCTAGAGAAGAATAGATTAGAGATCTTAAAGATATGGTTTCTTAGGAGTTGGTTGCTTGGCACGATTGAGAGAGCGATTTGGGTCACTCCTAACTTAAGTGATTAGAAGGTCATGAGAGTAAATATAGGGCCGAGATAAGAACGAACAGTTTAGGATGAGGATATAACAACCTTGAGTGATAAGGGTTATAATTGGTAGGAAGGCTAGAGGGAGTTCTAGTACTACGCCTTCATCCTCCTAAAATAGGTGAAGGCGAAAGCAATAAAGAGTTCGAAGGAGACGTTATCGAATACGAATACGTGATTCAAGACGATCGAAAAATTTCAAAGGAGTTGCCAAGGCAGTCGCGGATGGGACTCTAGAGGACAAGTTTAACTATGTCCCCATCCACGTAGAATAATAGGCAAAAGCGAACCAAAGTGCACTTGGTTGATCAGACCATTATGCACCGGTTCTGATTAGACGATACGTTAGTGGGAGCTCTTCCAATAACATATGTCTTGAACAAGCTCGATAAAAAGATAAGCTTGTAAAAACTAGGCTACATTAGCATCATTAGTTTAGATAGTAAAAATATAGGTAGATGAATAAAATCAATTATGAATAGTCTAAGAGTCATAAGGATCTAAGTCTTTTATTCCTATACAATCATTCTATGGTTTCTTGACCAAGGCTTGGTTGACCAAATGGGTTAGATTCCTCTAGTCTCTATGGTCTAGATACACTACACCAAAAAAGGCATTTAGGAACAGTTTTTTTATGTGCCTAATATTTTTAGGAACATATCATAACCGTTCCTAAAAGTGGCGTTGCAATATTTGGAACAGTTATAAAATGTTCCTATATTTTGTTTGGAACAGTTATAAGGCGTTCCAAAATTACATTTTGGAATATATATAATGCGTTTCAAAATTATTTTTGGAACAACTTTGAAATGTTTCTAAATATAATTTTGAAAAACATTAAGTTTGTTCCTAAATATAATTTGCAACATTTTTTTTGCATAATCTTATGTCAGTTTTGTAACACTTTATTAGCGTTTTTGATTTTTTTTTTCTAATTTCATTTTTGTATTCCAATTTTTAGTTTGAACCACAATTAAATCTAGTGATTTCTGAACTCGACATGGAAACACATAATAAGTTGTGCTACAATCATATTTTTGAAGATAGCACATTAAATGATGATATCTGAAAGGCACAACATACTATACTTTCATCCATACTTTTTTTTACTATTATAAATTCAAGTTTCGACTAGATTTTGCACAAAAATTATTAAAATTTATGGCTCTATTGAGCCTAAGAATCAACTTAATTTTATTCATGCACGTGAACATAGAGAAAATTTGGATCGTATCAAAAATACAAACAAAATTAGGATCATTATTCCATTCAACTAGATCTTACACAAATTTCTTAAACAATTGCAAACATTGCACAATACAGTCAACTGACCAAACCAATATTCATTATATATGAGCATACAATTTATAAAACATACCTTATAAGCTAGCATACAATTTGCAATAGAAATATTGACAAGATCTTATTCCCTTGCAGTGATACCACGCTCTGTTTCATCAGCACAATATCAGTCATCCTAACATCTCCAACAACTTCATGTGCAATGATCCGGAAGCAACCACAAGAGAGTCCGTCAATGGGGACTTCCCTGGAAATTAATGTCATTAGTAAACAAATGCATATAAACATTGGCAAAGATATGTCAGGAGAACAAAACTTCTCTTTTAGTACAGTTGTTCCCAAAGCAAGCTCTTGATATCACATCTGCCACAAAGATCTTCAAATTGATCCGAGCTTTATTTTTAGAGAATGCTCAAATTTAGCTTCCTATGAATCTAATAATAGGAGTGTTGATTCAACCATTATATTCAGTAGTGTATCAAATCGACCAAAAAAGGATGATAAGCAAATAGTTAAACAGTAAGACCTCTTTGATAATTGTGGAATACACATTTAGTGCTCCTATCAGCTTCTTTTCATCATTAAGCAGTTTTTTCGTGAGCTTCTCTTTAGCTTGAAGTGTTACTTTCACCAGATAGGTCACTTTGCCATGTCAACATACAAATAGAATAGTCTGCATAATTTGGTAACTAGTTGCGCTAAGAATAGCTTGAAGCCATACTCACCAGTTGTAAGTCATGCCAATATTTTCTTGTACAAAGGAATAGTCCCAATAAAATTATCACCTACAAACAAAATTTTGATATGCCAATAAAACTAGCTAGCACTGTGAGTATGAGTAGGATACTAAATAATTATTATGCATCTGAAATTGAAAGTTGCAAAAGTTACCGGATCATACAATCCAATCCTCAGTCCTCTGTAGAGGCATTATCGAAGCAGTCCAGATATGATGCCTTTCCAGAGTGACGCCACACCTTCTTCCCTAGCTATCGTAACAATAGTTCCCCAACATTCCCTACTATTTTGATGTAACCACTTCAATCTCGACATCCACTTTCTTCTGTAGCTGAAGCCCGACATTGGCAGTGTCCAATGGAATGGTGCAGGGCTGCATATCAAAATTAGATAGGCACAGTAATTAGTCTAACCTTCACTCAAGTGTCTGAAAGAAATGTGATATATATAGCAAAAGTTGTCCAGAAAGAAATGAGAAAATGCTACCCTGATGTCCAATCTGGCCTACACCACTTTGCAAAATACAACTAAAAATGATCACATCATGGCAACTTTAGTACCTATGAGCCATCTTCTCCTTCTCCTGGGCAATAATTTCTTTTATTGTTCATGTAGACATAATGTTCAATTTGTAAAAGAAAATAAAAAATTAAGCCAACTTCCCGATTGCATTATCTTATAGACCATCTTTTATAAGAAGGAATCTAAATGGTAGTACTCATCTTTCATTTCAACAATATAATGCATGGTGCTTGGCAATACATTAGTTCAACTATTTTCCTGTATAAGGTTCTGGAAATATATGGGATTATTTCTCATGGAAAGTTTTGCAAAAAGGCCAAAAGCCTGTCGAAACTTGCATCAAAGACAATGGGTGGATTTTACATTTTCATATGGTAGAAAATGATATTGATGCAGTTTTGCTTGGTGTTTTTACTCCAGCGATCAGGAAAGGGAAGAAAAGAACAAGGTTAAGAATATACATGATGGCGGCGAGGAAAAAAGTAAGATTAGATCACTATTTCCAAAATTTCACATTTTACTACAAGATATGAGGTAGAAGCACCTTCCAAGGTCACTTTTACATTCTTGAGGTACTATTCCCGTGAAACTTTGAAAACACACTTCGTTTCAGAAGAATTTGAGGATGGTGAAGTGAAAAAGTACCAAATGATTTTTGCCACCTTTTCTATCCAATACCTTTCTAGATTTGAACTCTTCCAACCAAGACTACTCGTATAATTTGAGGATAAAACCTGATAAAATTGACCCTCACTGACTCCATCCCTGAAGCAAAGCACCATCATTATCTAGGTAGAACAGAAAATTCTACTCCATAAACATAATAGAAATAAAACAGAGGCGACACAGTGAATGGACAAAAAGTAAAAAATTCTACTCCATAAATATAATAAAAAATTATATAGTTCCTTGGATTACTTGCTAGTAACATTCCCTAATAGAAGCACAAATATAGGTTCAGATAAACCCCGGTAGAATGATCTCTATTTGGAAGAACTTTTAGTAGATAAAGCTGAGAAACATGAAAATGTTTTTTAGCAGATAATTATGAAAGATGTCTGTATAGTGTCTAATCGTATTTGTATCCATGCAACACAAATTCCAAGTAATCATTTTAACATGTCAACTGTACTCATCTGGCATGCCAGTTGATTAAAACTATACCGTTAACTAGATGTTATTATAACAAGAATTTTTAGAACCCTTCTCACAATGTCCAAGTAGAAGAGAAGCACGTACCTGCTAATAGGGGAAACCAAAAATACAGAAAATCATCTTTATCAATATATTGTTGACTCTCTCTTTTCCCATCTTTTTTGGACATGCAGATGGAAAATCCTTTTTGGACCAAAATACTGAGCATGGGGGTCAAATTCTTTTTGGATGGAAAATTATATAAATGTCATTCCTAAATTAATTCCAACCTAGCTACAATTGTCAAAGCATCAGGGAGGACCACAGCCTAATAAGTCCAAAGCATGTTTTTAGTTTTTTTTAGCCGATAAGGAATGACATTGATATAATTATGTGTCATTGAATGGCAAGAACTAATAATGAGTTCTTTCTTTGACACAGAGGACAAGTTTCAAACATAATCATCAAGAACTGAGTAAGTTCTTAAATTAGTCATAAAACATTCAAATATTCAAATAATCTTCTATAACAGAAAATGTATACCATATATGTCCGACAATCCGAAACTGTTCATTTTTAATACTCTTATTGTATAAGCAAAAAAAAACCTCCAGAATTTTTTTTCTTTTACACGTAGTAGCATTGTAGATCAAAATTAGCAGAATAAACTTAAATCTACAATCTAGATAGCCATCATGAATGCATGGTCAAATCCCACAGATAGCACCCAAGTCTATCATATCAACAATACATAACATGCTACTCCCTTTGTTCCATTTTACTTGATTTTTTAGAGGTTTGAATATAATTCCATATTACCTGATGTTTTAATCATTAAAGATCCTCCACACCTAACAAATTGTTATCCTATTTAGGCATATAAACCATAAAGTTGCCCATGTATTAAAAAATGAGTTAATGAGTAGTAGTAAAAGCGAGGAGGGTATAATAGAAAAGGAGTTAATGAGTAGTACTAAAAGAGGAGTTGTCGATCTTTGGATGTCTATGTAAATATTTGATTTTGTTTAAGATAATATCAGAATTTATAGGAAAGAAGCTACTCTACTTTACTGTATTTCTAAGGAGAAGTTATAATTTAGACTAATGTAATTCTAAGGAGAACCTAATAGTCCCCATCATATAGCTATATTTTTTTTAATATTCTATCCAAGTATCAACTCTAGCTTAGGAAGCATGAAACTACAAAAGTTAATGTGTTGTTTATGTCATGTAGGACATGTATTGGACACGTGCTCTCCAAAATACACACACACACACCACATACATGTCATGCCCGTGTCATAGTGTATGTATTATGTAGTGTCATATTTGTGTTCCTGTAACATAGTGACACTACAGTGGAAACTATCTTCCTAGTGTTTTTTTTACTTGTTGGTATCTGTCTTATAATAACCCTATTCTTTGTGCACTTTGCATGAGATTCGATCTTCCTTTATTAGAAGCTTGATTCAATACCCGGACATCTCAACTAAGAAATGTTGATTCTATCTATGTTTCATATATAGTTGTTATTATTTTGTATTGCTGAACATATTGTTGTAGAATAAATAAAATTTTGGCTAGGATCTCTCAGTGCCATCTTTTGTCTCAAAAAAACAAAAGTGCCTCTACATGGGGGTCAAATCCTTTTTTGACCTGCAGATGGAAAATTATATCAATGTCATTCCTCAATTACTTCCAACCTATCTACAATTGTCAAAGCATCAGGGAGGACCACAGCCTAATAAGTCCAAAGCATGTTTTTAGTTTTTTTTAGCCTGTAAGGAATGGCATTGATATAATTATCTGTGGCATTGAATGGCAAGAACTAATAATGAGTTCTTTGTTTTACACAGAGAACAAGTTTCAAATAAAATCATCAAGAATTGAGTAAGTTCTTAGAATAGTCATAAAACATTCAAATATCAAGAAAATTTACCTCTGTGTTTCAATTATGGGAAGGCGGACAACAATGAGTTCACAGAATAGCTCAATGATCTCCTTTGCTCCATCATGTTATCCTCCTAAATAATATGCTCAACCTAAAAGAAACCACAAGAAGTTAATGTCAATCATGTATCATGAACTAAATAAAATGCAGTGCCTGAATTTTTCCAATCCTTGGTTCCATAACATACTTTGATCAGCTAACTATACCATCCCAACTAAGCTATTATATTTTTATATTCTTATTTTCATAGAGAAGGGGAAAAAATGTTAATACCCAAATACGAGCAGTCGCCTCTTGGCCATTTTCAAGCAGCTTGGCAATATCTATGCACATTTACTTCAGCTGAATTTTCCTTTTATTTCTCAGCAACTTTATTCTTGGGATTGTCAACTTTAGCAAAGTTTTGCTGATCAAACACGAGTAGATAGAAGCCGAATAATCAAGAGAGAACTATAGTGGATGTGACGGCATTCAAGAATATGTTAATAATCCATAACTCATTTTCTTTAAACAAACCAACAATCTGAAGGTTCCAAAATCATTGTTTTGTTTTGTGGAAAAAGATAGAAAAAAGTGATGGAAGGACCTCAATGTTGTGAGTTCTGTGAGATCATGGGTGTTGTCAACAACTCAACAACACATCCATATTGGCATATTGTTCCCACATGAAGGCCATTTTTGAAGTAACACAATACAAAGAGTCCGATTATAGTTGTAAGTTACCAATAAGGACTTGTGCTGCCAACTCTAATTTCTTGTTCCGCACCTGAAGCCATTGCATAGTGATTTAACCAAATGGCAGACCCATTATGATAGAAACACCCAACAACATTCTATGCTGCAACTATTCACTAACAATCATGAAACATCTTTAACGAATCGGCCGTAACACCAATAATCCACTCATGATATATCCACACGCTTGCAAAGAAAATTTCAAAAAAATTAGAAAAAATGTCAAGTGAGATCAACTGAGCTATTTCTCAGACATGAACACAACACGACATGATCCAGACAAGGAGACATGGACATAGACCCAAATTTTTGTGTCACCCTAGTGTCCGACACGTTGTAGAAATAGACGAGGCACCAATTTTGGGTGCGCCCGTGCTTCCTAGCGGATAGCTAACAAATTTAAGCAGAATCCTCGGCGCAAGTGCCAATGCAAATTATCATCATAACAAAATCCTAAACTAAACATCGCAAATCTACTACTAAATGCATCATAATCATCCTCTTCCTTGATGTCAACATCCATTATATAGCTAAACCCTAGCTTAAGCAAACTCTAATTCAAATTAAAAAAATGTTCCAATGACAGCATATCTAGGGCGTTTCCCAGGGAAATCGAACCTTGATCTGAGAGTAGAGTCCCCGGAGGCTCCTGGACTTGAGGAAGAGGTCGACCGCCTCGGTGGTACCATCGTCCTTGGTTCCTCCTCCGTCTCCATTGCCGATGGACTGCCGGACGCCACTGACGTCTCCGGCGAAGCAGTTCCCCATAGATAGAGGGAGAGGAATTCAAGAAGTGGAGAGAGAGAGAGAGAAAGAGGGGCATTGCTGGTGGGTTGGATTGAGGGGTGGAGGGTTTTGGGGGGAAAAGAGGGTTTGGGGGGAAATAGAGGACATCAAGGTGGGAATGATTTTTTATTGGAACACTTTTCTTCTAAACACATGAGATGTAGATCATGGCATTCTCAATTTGAAACATATTTCGAACACTATACAAGTGTACCTACATAAATAATTTTTAAAAAAATGAAATTATTTATATTGGGCACGTTTTTCTAATCTGGAACACTTTTACTCTGTTTCAGCACCTAGGTACGTCTAATAAGCGTTGCAAATTGAAAATTGCCTAGTGTTCCAAAATAGCCATTTTGGTGTAGTGATAATACTATTTGTATTCTCCTTAATGGTCAAGGGCGTGTCGGGTCGTGGGGTGTTCTACCCAACTTAAAAGAATTAAGCTAAGGGTGTTTTGGGACATCCAACTAGTAGGGTCACTCTCAAGCAAGCACGAAGGGAAGATAAGAATAGGGATGGAAGGAAGCAAGCAAGATGCAATTGATGAGTCAAATGGTAGATAAAATCAAGGAAAGAGGTCAAGTATGTGGATGAGATCCTAGACTTCTAATCCTATTCGCAGACTTGCTTGGTATGGTAGAGTAACCAAACAATTTATCTTGACCTGCATGGGCCACCACAAAAACATGTAACGCCCCAGTCCCAAAATACGTAGGACTAGGAACAAAGACATGCCAGCTGTATTCATACGAAGTATACTCCAATATATGGAATCCTCGTATGAATACATAAGCTATAAAATGCAGTAGAACCATAACTAATCTCATCCACAAAAATAAATGAATATAAGATCTCATATAATCAACTATGAAATTGTTATTTGGTACATGTAGTTGGGCGGAGACAAATCCACTGCCAACTATGAAAAGAAATACATAACAAAAAAAATATTTTGGCGAGCAAAGCGAAGACGATCCAAGTGCAATCATCCTCGTAGAGAAGCAATGATCATGGCTAGAGCTAGAACACCTGCGAAAGACAATAGCACACACCTGGAGAGATAACCAGGTCCTCAGAGGGACGTAACAAGACACATAATATCATGCCATATAAACTGAATAAATATTGCTCAATAAATAAGTCAATCGAATTTATAACATGGTCCAATACGCACCTACTGAACGAGCGTACCATCCCCCCAACCAAACAAGGACAGAAGATGGTAAACTAATTCACGGTGATGTACCTTTCCATGCTATGAATCTAATATGGTATCCGGACCCCAACAAGGTTCAATACCTTCTCATCGAAGTAGTAAGTCACACCTACAACCAAACAAGGACAAGATGTGACGAACTAATCCGCAACAAATTATTATTCCAAGCCACGGTCAGATACAAGTACTCAAACCAAAAGTACTCGTACCTAACGGATAAAGGTAGCCTAACCGTTCTAAGTGAATGTAGTTAAGAACAATTCATGGTCGCATGACTACCCGGTCAAGTCAAGAAAATACCAATGCAGTACCTCAGTAGCGAGTCACAACACCATATACTATTCCTCAGTATCGAGCGAGTCTATAGCATATAGTGTACCTATCGTTCCTCAGTAGCGAGCGAGTCTACGTTAAATAGGGTGGTAGTCAACTTCCAATTATGTTCTTCCCGCCCAATGCTAACTCTATAACCGCTAAGTCAAACTAGCATGCAACCTCTATTAGCGGTTATTCCTATCGCACGGCTTGTACGTACTGGTGGCCAGCCAATCACGCACTTCCGTATTCTACATGTGACACACAACCTCGTGGTACAACGTGTCAAGGCCATGAATGCAACACACAAAGGTGGTCCCTTAAATCTAGGTTTAATGTGTAAGAAAATAATACATAGCAAGAAACTGAACAGTAAATTCTAACAGGTTATGCCATGTATCACAGTTTATTTTGCATAAAAAATAATGAACATGCATGAAATATGAGCTAAAATAATTAAACAGCAAATGGCAAGGTGTCTTGGCTGGTAGGACGCCTGGTGTGCTGCGATAATCAATGTGGTATGAACTACAACTTCGGTACAACAACTATACAAGGTGATCTCGGATGGTGGCATGGACAGTTCCATTGGGTCCAGAAGGGTCAAATTAGTTAGGTTTGATATAAGGTAGTATAGAATTGGCGAGGGAACACGAGTAATGGGATTAATCACGGACGAAAGGATAATTAAAAAAATTGATTGAATAATATATATACGATTTTAGAAAACTAATACTTAAAGATGTATTTACTAGTAAACCAATTTTGATAAATGTTTAAAAATCGTTTTAGGCTAACTGTAAGTTGGTAAAATATGAAAAATATGTTTTAGATAATAATTAAAAATAGTACTAAATTATTTAGACCAAACTTGTCAAATATATATATACACATAATCGAGAATAATATTTTAAAATTTGCTTGAAATTAGCTAGACAATATTTGTACTACTTATAAAATAATAATAATACAATTTACAAAAAAGTAAATAATAGTGGTAATAATATATAAATAATACAACAAATTTATACACTAAAATTACGTATAGAAAATCATAATGATAAGAGTAATAAAGAAATAAAATATTAACTATGGTGTATACATCTACTTTGATGCTAAAATTATTACTAACAATAAAGTAATAGGAATTCACATTATAAAAATAACTATAATAATAATAATAATAATAATAATAATAACAATAATAATAACAATAATAATAAGAATGATAATAATAAAAATTTATAAATAAATTAGTAACTGAAATTGAAAGAAAAAGTAAAACATAATAATAATAATAGTAATAATAATAATAATAAACATCTCAAAAAAACAAAAAATTTAACCACTACTCAAAACACTCGAATCAAACACCCGTCTCAACAGCTGTGCTTCTTCACGAGGGGTCAACAGCAGAAAGCAGTTGGAGAGAGAAAAATTTTGTGGAGGAAAGAGAGGGGCGTGAGGTCGAGCATGAGGGAGAGAGAAACCCAGGGAGAGAGAGTGGATCAGAGGGAATGGGGAGAGAGACGAGCGGTCGGGGTCGTCGGACACGGGCGGCGAAGGGCGGCAACGGCGGCGGCTCTTCGGAATAGGGAGGAAGGAGCGATGTTTTGGTCGAGCGGAGGTGGCCGTGGTGCACGCGGCGGACGCGCGCGGCGGAGGGGGCACTCCGCGGAGCCAGCGGTCGGGGTTTCGCCGCGCGGTGGAGGTTTGCGGTCTGAAGGGGGTTTCGTGCGCGGTGCGGCGCGAGCTCGGGATGGCGCACGCGACGGAGAGGAGCGGAGGCAGGGCGCGGAGTCTCGGGAGATCCGGCGAGGTCTCGGCGCTGGGTCAGCGGACGGGTGGCATTAGGGGTGACCGGAGGGCAGTTTGTGGGGCGATGCCGCACGGACGGGCATGTCGGCGGAAGACGGCGGTGGCTGCAGAATGCTCGGCCGGTCGAGGTAAGTTTTAGGGTTAGGGTTTGGTTTTCCTTCTTTTTTGTGTGCTGGTTTCGATGGTGGTGGCTGTGGTGTCGGGAAGAGTCAGGGGTGATGGCGGCTGGGACACCGGGGGGTCGTGCGTCGGAGTTGAGGCGGGGGTGCGGGTCTGGAGAGGTCGGTCGTGGGGTTTGGATGGTTTTGGCGGTGGTGGTGAGTATAATGGTGGTTGATGGTCGCGTGTTGGAGGCAGGGTAGAGGTGCTGGTGGCGGTGTGGTGTCTGGGTACGGTGGTAATGGCGACGGCGGTGGTGATGGCTGGTGGTTGGGACGATGTGAAGGCTGTACGGTGGTGTTGACGGAGGTTTGGCAGCGATGGCGGGGAGTCGGGCTTGGTCGGGTTGAACGGGACAGGAGTCGGGGGCTGTTGGGTTCGGGTGGTGGTTTGTGGCGAGGGTGTGGACGTCGTATAGGGTTGTGGACAGTGGCTAAGTTAGGTTTAAGGTTTAGGTCGGGAGTGTCCGACACAACGGCTGGGGGAAGTGTCTTGCGAGACACGGGATGGATTGGCGTCCGGGTTTGTCGGACGCGAGAAATTTGTATATGTAAAAGAAGATAAGTAGTGGATGGAACACAGACACGGTCATGGACACGATGCGCTCACTTTTGGTTGTGGAGAATTTAGAAAAATATTGGAGAAAATATTGGAGGAGTACCTGCCTATTTATAGGATGTGGGAATTCCCAATTGGATATGGACTAGGACTATTTAAAACCCAATTAGATAATTCATGTATTAATTTAGAAATCAATCAAATCCAATCCAAATCCAAATCCAATTAAATCTAATTAAATTCCTTTAGTTGAAAATCAAATCAAATTCAAATATAGATATTAGTTTACTATTTAAATGTATCCATGGAACCAAATCAAAATTTAAATTGCCACAAATATTTCAAAAATATGTTTTCCAAAAATGCTAATAATAATAATTTCGAAAATAAATAATAAATATTTTTTTGAATAATAAAATATTAATATTATTAAATCTCGAAAATTATACTTCTATTTAAAATAGACCAATAAATAATTACGAAATATGTGTATGCAAAAATATTCTTTACATAACTATGCTTTTCTAGTATACGAAAATATTATTTATTATTAATAACTTTTACAAGCTTAGAAATGATAGCAAAACTAATTATTATATTATTTGAAACTATAAAAATAGAACAAAATATTTTTCTAAAATATGTACGCTCGCACATATTCACACTCGTCGAGCAAATTCGAAAAACGAACTTCCGCGCACGACGTACAATACGACTACGCGACGTACAATACAAAGTTCAAATCAGTACCCAAAAAATAAAATAAATAAAAAATAGTAGAAATTTAGGGGTTTTACACTTGTAGATAAACTCTCATGCAGCTAGGTAGTCATGACCGTATTGTGAGGTGGGTTGCACTTCAATTTACGTAGCTGGCTGTGTCTGTCTCCTGCTCTCCAGTATTCTGCTTCTGGAGTGTGATAATAAGTCCACAAAAAGGATTCTTCAAAGAACAAACATGTCCATATTACCTCTGAGTATACATTCTTATTTCTTAACCTTTTTCTCGACACGTCCATATTACCTCTGTTGATAAAATCGACATTATAACTTATCACCCACGTCCAAGTCTTAGGCGTTTTAGCGTTGATAAGTCCACAAAAAGGATTCTTCAAAGAACAAACATGTCCATATTACCTCTGGATTGTTCTTATGTTTCTTACCATGTTTAGAGTCCAATGTTTGTCATGTCCAGATTACCTCTGAACAAACATTTTCTTCTTTCAGTGATCATTATTTTTACTCATCACTCACACTTGACCCTACGTATCGCCTATATTTCCTTCAGGAAGATAGCCAATGCCAATATCACAAATATACAAGAACAACATTGGGTAGTATATAACCCTAGAGGGGGGGGTGAATAGGGTAATAAAATTATTACCAAGAGAATTAAGCAATGTATATGATAATAAAAGGGAGAGAGAATCAAACACTCGATGTATCCTGGTATCCTCTCAAGGGGCACTCCAGTCCCGCTCTCCAGCTTTAATCCAATATTTGAGTAAATAGTTACACACGAGTTTGGATCCGAAGAACTCGTCAACTTCAACACGAGTTTGGATCTGAAGAGCTCGTCAACTTCATACACACGAGTTTTCCTCCGAAGGCTCGTCAACTTTAACACACAATTTTTTCTCGGAAGGCTCGTCAACATCAATAAAAAAGAAAGAAGGCTTTTGATCTTCTCCAACACTTTGAAGATCGAAGAATACAACTCTTGAATACTCTAGCACTTTTGGTAGGATGACAAATTAAAGCTTTTGGGTAGAGTAGTAATGGTGAGGCTCTTGGTTGTTGAGAAAATCTATGGCTCAAGTGGATTGTCTCTTAAAGAAGACACAACCACCTTAAATAGAGAACCAAGAGAGCAAGGCATTTAATGCTCCAAAAGTACGGCTAACGGAACACCATCGATATGCGAGGGCATTCCGTCGGTGTACCGTTCTAAACAGTAACGGTAATAAATCTAGCTGTTGTATTATTTAATGCTAACATCTATCAATTCAAAAATCAAACATAAGGAAGACAGAATACCATCGGTTCAGATCGGTATGCCGACGATATGTCATTTTTCTTCACAGAACTATTTCTGAGTAGAAAAATGGTATATCGTCAGTACCTATTGGTATGCCGTCCGTATGCCATTTTTTGTCACAGAACTTGTTTGTGTGGGAACACGGTATACCGTCGGTACCTTTCGGTATGCCGATTTTCGTCACAGAACTACTTCTGAGTGGAAAAATGGTATACCGTCGGTATGCCTATCTTTGTCACAAATCTAATTCTCAATAAGAGAATTGGTATACCGTCGGTGTGCCGTAGTATACCGTCGGTGTTCTATTTTGTATGATGAGTGATTATTTGAATGAGTTTAGGAGGGACTTTTGGTTTGTCATCCACCTTAAGTTTTACGTGGAATGTCCTACACCTTGTACAGACTCTAGGACCTTAAAATCTTTTGAGTGCAGGCTTTGAGTAAGTGGCGGCTTCTCTTCAGTCTTGCTTTAAGTACTCCATAAGTTCTCCAATTAGGCTTAATGAGTGGCTTTGATAAACAGATCTTTTTGTAGCATCCTTTGGGAAGCTTGTGGTATATCTGTTTGCTGAGAAGATAGAGAAAACTAAAACAGGAAGATGCAGTTGTTTATTATCAAAATCAATGTGCCAACAATCTCCCCTATTTTGATAATTGACAAAAAGGTATTGTGTTTTTAAGGAGTATCTCCCCCGTAAGTAGACTACTCCCCCTCAACACGTGTTCTCCCCCTTTGTCACTTTATCAAAGATGGAGAATTTTATAACATTATGAAAAAAAAAGTAAAATAATCAAGAGAACAAGAAATAAACAAAAGCATGCATAGGTTGATGAAAGATTTTAGTACATGCATAGACTCCCTATGGAGAGATCCTAAAACAACCATAAAGCTCCCTTCTTGATAGTGAACCATTTAACAAGCAACCATAAGGTCCCCAAAAGACCGTACAAGACAAAGAAAAATAGACAGACAATAAAACAAGGAAGATACTGGTCCCCGAAGGACCTCATGTCACGACCCGCACCCTAGAGTAAGGGCACGAGATGTGGGTACGTCCAGCCTACGCCACAGTGTCGGCGGTAGAACGCTGTCCTAGGTCAACATCTAACAATATAAAGGTACCTGTACAGTATATACTCTCCGAATGGAGGTGACATAGCAGATACAGTCTCAATCACAACTAAGGTAGAGCGTGATAAAAGATAGATAGATAAAAAACCAGAATGAAAACACAGAGATACAATCCAGAAGTCTAAGTGTCTAAATAAGTACATATGCCAAATCATCTCAAAATCTCAAAATACAGTAATCCAGAAAAGATAAGGATATCCTAATCTAGGGGAGTGTCATCCACTGCTAGTGGGTCATGCTGCTGGTCCAGGGCACAGCAATCCTCTAGGGTCGTACCGTAATAAGCAGGGCAGAACGCCTCAGCTTCGACCTCTATAATATTTCAACAGGTCCAGTCAGGACAGGAGCGAGCACAGTACATCTCAACAAAATCATAACAGATTAGGAAATATAAACATACTAGAGAGTAAGATACAGGAAACTGAAGAACAATATGATATAAAAAGAGAGAGACTGTAAGTAAATAGCTACAGTATATAGAGAACTAACAGTGACTAGTGATTCAGAGCACAAGATGGTTATGTAAACGACACAATATTGTACACGAGTAATCTAAAGAGGGCGTACACGAGTAATCTACTGGATTGATTACATAACCACTTCTACTCCCCCGCCTCAATCAATACACAAGGATCTAGCCAAGTTATTTTATTATACACGAAGGTCATGTGAATACATAAATATATACGATTTCACACGTTTCGTACACGAATGTCATGAATACACGGAGTACACGATGCTCACGATAAAGTACACGAACACGAAATACCCGATGTATCCACTAAGGGGATAACATCGCACGACAAGATCCATATAGTACTAATCTGTGTTTCCAACGTGTCAGCATCATGTAAAATAATCTAAAGCAGGAAATATAATCCTAAACAAGATATAAAATGATCAGAGAATGTACTCGCCTGTATCCAGAGTATCTGAAGAATATCTACTGTCCGAGGAGTGGTATTTGTCTCCTATAGAACAGTACAAGTCACTATAAGTCTAAAATAATATAACAGACTGCTACAATGCATCTACATGACGTTTGGGGTCAAACTGGACTAAAGTCAACTCTTGGTCAACTCTAGTCAACTAGACTAGTCAAACTAGGTTAACTAAGTCAAACCTAAGCCAAACAAGTCTCACTAGGCCTAACCAGCCTATTCTATCAAGCTCATACCATTTCTAGGCTATACAAGCCAACTACACACTTAACTGGCATTCAAGCCATACCCATAGGCAATGAGCCATAGGTATACACCTATAGGCTATGTTACCTATAGTCCAAACCACATATTCACACATATACATATATTAATATATCTAAATTAGTATAAGAGAGGCCAAATGCTAATTTCCTATTCAAACCAAATTCGAAAACAAGGATGACATGCCCACTGTGGCATTTCATCGAACACCTATGTGTATCCACTGATACGTGTCCGAGGCAGACACGTATTAGACACGAAAATTAACAAGACCTATACCAACAGTGAGGGTAGACCTAGGGCTTCCTATATATGCAATTAAAATACCATTTTATGAAGGGGATTAGAATTTACCTAGGGGTTTGAAATGGCTTAAAAAGCCCCAAAGTGAGTTGTTCCTCAAGCTACCCAAACTCTTCCAAATTGCCCCTTCCCTGAAATTTCTCACCATAGCCATCAAATTTACATAGATTAGAATTTATTACAAGAAATTAGGATGAAAAAGGAGTTGAAATGGAGGAGTTATGGATTGGGGAAGAATGGAGTTTACCTCTATTTCTCTAACTTGATAATTCCTAAAGGAGGCTAGCCCTAAGTGGTAGAGAAATTAAATAGGGTGAGGAAACCAAGGTATGGCTGGCCACTAGTGAGGGATTAGGGTTTTGGGATCATCAAATGGCTATAAATCAATCTAGCTAATTTAATGGTTCACAAGCCTAGGTTTCATTCTAGTCAAGTTGTGACCTAGTTGCTCTATCTAATCATGACTTAACTAAGACCAATAAATCCTAACTAACACTAACTAACACTAACCATAGCTAGCTATGACTAATCTAGGTTAGGTCAAGTCTAGGTTAGGGCTAACCACAGTACAAGGCAATGAATTAAATCATATTCAAATCACACCATTATAATACTCATATTAAATTCCAATTAAATATATATTAATTCAAATAAATTCAAAATGACAAGAATACCCTCAAACTAGAAATAATAATTAAATCATCCTAATGATATGGTTAGGCTCTAGGTCATGCAATCTCTAGGGTTTCACTAGCAGCACATCATGATCATAAGTCATGACTTAAAACAATTTTTAAATAGTTTAAAAATGATTAAAAATAACCAAAAATCATAATATAAAATAAATATCAATAAATAATAATTATAATTACAAAATTTCAAAATTACCCTCATATGGAAAACTGGGTGTTACAATCCTACCCACCTTAGAAAAATTTCGTCCTCGAAATTAAGACGATCGCACCCCTTCTAGGTCAAACATAGACAAGGGTCAATCACTAGTCAATTTCTTGTCACGACCCGCACCCTAGAGTAAAGGCACGAGACGTGGGTACGTCCAGCCTACGCCGCAGTATCGGCGGTAGAACGCTGTCCTAGGTCAAACATCTAACAATATAAAGGTACCTGTACAGTATATACTCTCCAAATGGAGGTGACATAGCAGATACAATCTCAATCATAACTTAGAGCGAGATAAAAGATAGGTAAAACATGAAATCCAAAAGAGATACAGCAGATAGAAGTCTAAGTGTCTAAGATACACAAACCCAGAAAACATCTCAAAGCTCAATACAGTAATCCATAGAATAAATACAACTCAATACAACTGAAATAACTAACTATACAACCTCTACTGTGTCTCCTCTAGGCTAGCAGGCAACCTCCAGGCTATCTGTAAAATTTATCAACAGGTCCAGTCAGGACAGGAACGAGCACATCTCATCTAGAAAATCCAAGTAAATGACAAAGAACTATAAAGCAGTTATAGACAGTTGTATTAATGAAAATGGTAGTTTATATTCAGGTGATGGTAAGAAAGACAGATAAAGTGCAAGAAAAGTAATAACTAAACAAGAGAAGAATCAAAGCAATGAAGACTGTAAAAAAATAGAACTAGCTGAACCAGGGTAATATGATATAAGTCCAGACAGTAAATGTAAACAAGTGTAAGACCAACGTAAATCCAGACAACATGAATCTGATACCAGGTGATTTCAGTACAAGATGAGTCCGGTATGAGATGATTCCAGTCAGTGATCAAAGATTCCAGGGTGAGTCCAGACTATACTTTAACAATGTGTTTTAAAATACCGAGATCGGTATATAAACGGCTATAGGTAATCCGGCACATCACACACTCGGCCGGGTGTAAGATGGCTATCATTCCAGTAGATTCCAGCATGTGGGGTGATTCCAGAATTGGGGTATGTCTACATGTCTTACTCAAGTATTTTCCCTCCCAGCAAGTACAAGTGAATCCAGAATACGACACGAGAATCGAGATGAGTCCAGCCAAACGTGATGATACCAGCAAGTGATTCCAGGGTGATTCCAGTAGGTGATTCCAGTAATAGAAGCCAAACATGATGATACCAGTAATAGAGGCCAGACAATACGGTATGTGTGTCGTATACATGAATCTGAAAATATTCATACGTGTTGTAACGGAAAATCACATACAACTAACTAGAACTGAAGTACAGTAATTGACAAATAAATGAGAGAACTATCAGAGAATGTACTCGCCTGATGTCTGAATGTCCAAAGTAAAGATACTGTCCGAGGAGAGGTGTTTGGCTCATAATTAGAACAACACAAGTTACAACATGTCCAGAAGGGTAATATAAATTACTACAATGTATTCTACATGAATCTAGGTCAAACTTGGCCAAAGTCAACCCTTGGTCAACTCTGGTCAACTACACTAGTCAAACTAGGTCAAACTAGGTCATGTCCTAACCCAGCAAGTCTTACTAGGCCTAACCAAGACTATCCTAGCAAGCACACATCAATACAAGGCTATACAAGCCAACATACACCCAACTCTATATAGCATGCAATTATTCAATACTCAAATAGGCAAGAATTTACATTGGATATACACTAGGTAATCTATTACTTTAAGCTATATATGTCTACACATATATACATATGCATATATTGGTATTCAACATTAGGTCTATAATCATGGCATTTCAAATGGTTATATAAACTTATATATTACAACACAATATGCTAACATATATATAATATACATACATAGCTAAGTTAACTATATTCATAATTACTTATTTAAGAGGCTATGTGTGTGTATGTGAAAATGGCAAAGGGGCAAGTGAGGGTTAAATGGGCATACATAGTGTATACATATCAAAGAGTGTCAAAGTGTAAGTGAACAATGTGTCAAGTGTGATAGTGTCAACATAGTGTAAGGGGGTACATGAGGTAATATAGGATTTGTGTTAACATAGAATATTACATCTCATTAACTTGTATGTTGCATACATTATATCTATTATTATATTACATTCATGCTTGCATTCATTTATCATTCATTTATTCTCTTGCACTACTATATGCACCATACATTACATACTATGGAACCTACATATTCATTACAAGCCATACTTATACATGCTTACATTAGATAGGATACTTACACCTCATACATCATTTATTTAACCATTTACTCATGCTTGCATTCTCTATTTAATTACATAATGTATATACATTAACATGGGTTAAAATCAAATAGAATATTATATTACACACAAGGGTGCACAAAATGCATATGCCGAATAGTAACTCCTACTAATAATCAATACTGTACCATCTCAGCATGAATTAAAATTTAGGATTAAAGTATGTTGTAGCTCTTCGTGTTAGCTTTGCGAAACTTTAAACGGATCGCATTTTCGTGTCTGGAAGCTCCCGGAATCGTGAAAATATCGAAACACGTTCGTCTTTCGTACAGCTGACACTCAAATAATTCTACAGAAAGTTACATAAAGAATTAGGCCTATTAATACCTGTTTTTGGAAAGCTAACTTCAATACGCTTCTTCTGAAAAAAATGTGAGATTAAACCGAGCTTTGAGCTAGAAGTTATGACATTTCTAAGTTAGGGCTGAAATTAAAAACGTGGATAAAAATCATGACGGATTTGGGTAGTTTGAGACAAAAGAACACAAGTATATAACATAATATATTAAGAACTCACTCTCTACACTAATATATATATATGAGACATTATAGAACACATCTCCAATACAAAAATATGAGATTAAACATGTAATAATTCATTCATACATAACAACAACACATAGTGTGTCCAAATTTGGGATTTTCCCACATAGACACAACCACAACACAAAGGACACTCCTATGACCTCCAAATGGACACAAAATGGACACAAATGGAGATACAACCATGGAGGTCATTCCTATGGGTTCAAAATAGACCTATATGCATGAGGAAATGAAAAAGAGAATGGATTTATACCTCCCGGTAGATCGAATCGAAGAAAAGCCTTCCCGGAGCGACACCGACACGTAGAGATTCCAAAAGAACACGAACGAGCTCCGAATCCTCCCAAACTTAGGTAGCTTCCTCCTTGGCTAGAATGGAGAAGGAAAGAAGAAGATTTGGTGGCAAAATAAAAGGATTTGGTAAAGAAATTGCTAGGGATTGCTCTCTAGAAATTTGGGGAAGAACAAGAGAGAGTGTGGATGAGAATAATGAAATGAACTTGAGCCTATCCTCTCCCAAAGTGGCTGGCCATATGGGGCTATTTGTCCTATTATGGTAAGGTCCAAAATGCCCCCACTAACCTATTCTATGAGTATTAGGAAAGTGCTAATTGGTTGGGGCTAAATTAGTCATTCTAAAGTCTCTAATCACACTAACCTTATCCATAATAATTAGTCTAACCTCTAACTAAAATATTTCTATCATATGGACTAAAATTAATATCATGTGGGCCATGCCTAACCAGTGTGTGGGTTCCACTAGAGTCAAACTACCCCCGGGTCCCCGTTTCAAGTCGAATTGAGCTAAAATTCGAACCCGACTCAAATAACCCCAAAATAATATCATAAATAATAAAATAAATTTTAAAAATATTCAAAAATATAAAATGACAAAAATACTCCTGTTTCTGAAAACTGGGGGTGACAAATTTCTCGAAATTAAAACCAAACAATAGTAAAATGTCAAAATCACAAGTCATAATTTTAAATAGTTTAAAAATGATTAAAAATCACCAAAAATCATAATATGAAATAATTATCAATAAATAATAATTATAATTATAAAATTTCAAAATTACCCTCATTTGAAAAATTGGGTGTTACAATCCTACCGACCTTATAAAAATTTCGTCCTCGAAATTAAGATGATCGCACCCCCTTCTAGGTCAAACATAGTCAAGGGTCAATCACTAGTCAATTTCTCAACATCCAAGTACTTGGTCATCAACTGGTCAACTTCTTAGGATTTTACCTATGCTAGCTATCTAGGTGTTGGCAACTAGAATTTATCAAAAGAGAAACTCTATAATAGACTAGCTCTTAACTTCCCAATCCTATCAAGTCACCTATAACTAAATACCTACAAGCTAAGCACATGAATACCAAATACCACATATATATATGCTCAAGAACAACAACCCATCACATATATCCTAAGTATATCATCTATATATATATACATGACTGATCAACCAAGGGTTAAGGCAGACTAAACTTATAAGGGTCTGAAACAATGCTTAGAACTAGGCTAAGGATGAATGGTCTGAATCAAGGGGACATGGTATCTAGTGAAGGGTCTACACACTGCCTATAAAGGTGATCAACACAAAGGAACTCAGCACGAAGAGAACTTAACTAAAATGGAAAACTGAACCAAGTATAGGCTGAACAACATGTTTATAACCCTATACAATAATGGCCTATAGATACCAACTAACCTATATCCCATATGCCAGTATCATCTGCAATCTATCTATGCAAATAGACCTCTTGGCCTTAGGTGAAACTACAACTATACTCAAAGGCAGGCTCTGGTCATGGGTGCCTCACTAGAAAAGATAAGGAAAAGTAGTAATAACCATCAAGGCTGTAAGGCATACTAACATCCTATGTGTAACTGGTTGGTATTATAGATAACAAGAGAATTATCTGCAATGGGTTACTATTCTAACACCAATGCTAACTATCACCTCTAGGGTACAGACACTCTACAAGTCATCATACCATTATACTATGAAGGAACTACCTATGAATAAGCTCTACAAAACTAAATATCCCTACTCCTAAGTCATTTATAACAATCAAAAGAGTATAATGTTTAAACCTTCTCAAGATACAATCTGTTAATCATATACGTCTGTCCAAAATCATGTTGTCCAGAGTCTTCATCATACTAGTGAACAAGGCTACGATAATCACAGAGTCCTTGACTAAGGTACGTACCTCTATGTTCATGGTATTTAAAATTTTTGTACTGCCGCATGCGACGGCGAAAACCTTAAATTCCCATACCCGAGAATACATCCAAAATCTGACTACATGTCCTCACTATGCCAACTAACACGACTATCGAGGATTCTAGATCCCATGATTTAGGCGACCTAGCCCATATGATTTTCTCAGAAGAAAAACAAACACAACAAAAGAGTAACATAACAAAATTAATCAATCAACAAGGAACAGATGGAATCGGATTTCAAGGTAATTATAAAAGACAATTGCGAGAATGGAATTGAGAAGAACGGAACTTGCAGCAAGATCTCCAACGGTCTGTGCATCCTCGACTGTCCTGACGATAGCTCACCCTGCTGGTTTCCTCCAGCCTGATGCTGATACTACACAAATCTCTATTGCTGATGCTGCATGAATTGCTGCTGCTGAGAGAAACTGAAAACGAAAGGAAAAGTCTCTGTACAGACGGAGGTGCACCTCCAATATAGCAGAAATGCCAACCTGAGTCGGCACAACAGAAGCTGCGGTCTCGAGGCCCTGATGAACAGGACGAGAGGTGGCCAGCCTCTCGATAGTATCCCCCGAACCGAAACGATGAGAACGTGTCTTCATAACCATCATGAAGACAGATCAAAACAAGAAGCAATTTCTGAAAATGAAGCGAAAATTCAAAGGAGAACAGTTTATATTCAAGGAAAGTCAATAAGCAACAATTTTCGACAAAATGAATCGGATTAAGAGTTTTTCCTAATGTGATTGAGTACCTCCAAAAATGTCCTAATCCTACTGCAGGCTGTAGTGATACTCTAGTTCGAATACCACTGCATAAACTTGACCTGCATGGGCCACCACTAAAAATGTGTCACGACCCGCACCCTAGAGTAAGGGCACGAGACGTAGGTACGTCCAGCCTACGCCGCAGTATCGGCGGTAGAACGCGGTCCTAGGTCAAACATCTAACAATATAAAGGTACCTGTATAGTATATACTCTCCAAATGGAGGTGACATAGCAGATACAATCTCAATCATAACTTAGAGCGAGATAAAAGATAGGTAAAACATGAAATCCAAAAGAGATACAGCCGATAGAAGTCTAAGTGTCTAAGATACACAAACCCAAAAAATATCTCAAAGCTCAATACAGTAATCCATAGAATAAATACAACTCAATACAACTGAAATAACTAACTATACAACCTCTACTGTGTCTCCTCTAGGCTAGCAGGCAACCTCCAGGCTATCTGTAAAATTTATCAACAGGTCCAGTCAGGACAGGAACGAGCACATCTCATCTAGAAAACCCAAGTAAATGACAAAGAACTATAAAGCAGTTATAGACAGTTGTATTAATGAAAATGGTAGTTTATATTCAGGTGATGGTAAGAAAGACAGATAAAGTGCAAGGAAAGTAATAACTAAACAAGAGAAGAATCATAGCAATGAAGACTGTAAAAAAAATAAAACTAGCTGAACCAGGATAACATGATATAAGTCCAGACAGTAAATGTAAACAAGTATAAGACCAACGTAAATCCAGACAACATGAATCTGATACCAGGTGATTCCAGTACAAGATGAGTCCGGTATGAGATAATTCCAGTCAGTGATCAAAGATTTCAGGGTGAGTCCAGACTATACTCTAACAATGTGTTTTAAAATACCGAGGTCGACATGTAAATGGCTATAGGTAATCCGGCACATCACACACTCGGCCGGGTGTAAGATGGCTATTATTCCAGTAGATTCCAGCATGTGGGGTGATTCCAGAATTGGGGTATGTCTACATGTCTTACTCAAGTATTTCCCCTCCCAGCAAGTACAAGTAAATCCAGAATACGACACGAGAATCAAGATGAGTCCAGCCAAACGTGATGATACCAGCAAGTGATTCCAGGGTGATTCCAGTAGGTGATTCCAGTAATAGAAGCCAAACATGATGATACCAGTAATAGAGGCCAGACAATATGGTATGTGTGTCGCATACATAAATCTGGAAATATTCATACATGTTGTAACGAAGAATCACATACAACTAACTAGAACTGAAGTACAGTAATTGACAAATAAATGAGAGAACTATCAGAGAATGTACTCGCCTGATGTCTGAATGTCCAAAGTAAAGATACTGTCCGAGGAGAGGTGTCTGGCTCATAATTAGAACAACACAAGTTACAACATGTCCAGAAGGGTAATATAAATCACTACAATGCATTCCATATGAATCTAGGTCAAACTAGGCCAAAGTCAACCCTTGGTCAACTCTGGTCAACTACACTAGTCAAACTAGGTCAAACTAGGTCATGTCCTAACCCAGCAAGTCTTACTAGGCCTAACCAAGACTATCCTAGCAAGCACACATCAATACAAGGCTATACAAGCCAACATACACCCAACTCTATATAGCATGCAATTATTCAATACTCAAATAGGCAAGAATTCACATTAGATATACACTAGGTAATCTATTACTTTAAGCTATATATGTCTACACATATATACACATGCATATATTGGTATTCAACATTAGGTCTATAATCATGGCATTTCAAATGGTTATATAAACTTATATATTACAACACAATATGCTAACATATATATAATATACATACATAGCTAAGTTAACTATATTCATAATTACTTATTTAAGAGGCTATGTGTGTGTATGTGAACATGACAAAGGGGCAAGTGAGGGTTAAATAGGCATACATAGTGTATACATATCAAAGAGTGTCAAAGTGTAAGTGAACAATGTGTCAAGTGTGATAGTGTCAACATAGTGTAAGGGGGTACATGAGGTAATATAGGATTTGTGTTAACATAGAATATTACATCTCATTAACTTGTATATTGCATACATTACATCTATTATTACATTACATTCATGCTTGCATTCATTCATCATTCATTTATTCTCTTGCACTACTATATGCACCATATATTACATACTATGGAACCTACATATTCATTACAAGCCATACTTATACATGCTTACATTAGATAGGATACTTACACCTCATACATTATTTATTTAACCATTTACTTATGCTTGCATTCTCTATTTAATTACATAATGTATATACATTAACATGGGTTAAAATCAAATAGAACATTATATTACACACAAGGGTGCACAAAATGCATATGCCGAATAGTAACTCCTACTAATAATCAATACTGTACCATCTTAGCATGAATTAAAATATAAGATTAAAGTATGTTGTAGCTCTTTGTGTTAGCTTTTCGAAACTTTAAACGGATCGCATTTTTGTGTCCGGAAGCTCCCGGAATCGCGGAAATATCGAAACACGTTCGTCTTTCGTACAGCTGACACTCAAATAATTCTACCGAAAGTTACAGAAAGAATTAGGCCTATTAATACATGTTTTTGGAAAGCTAACTTCAATACGCTTCTTTTAAAAAAATGAGAGATTAAACCGAGCTTTGAGCTAGAAGTTATGACATTTCTACGTTAGGGCTGAAATTAAAAACGTGGATAAAAATCATGACGGATTTGGGTAGTTTGAGACAAAAGAACACAAGCATATAACATAATATATTAAGAACTCACTCTCTACACTAATATATATATATATATGAGACATTATAGAACACATCTCCAATACAAAAATATGAGATTAAACATGTAATAATTCATTCATACATAACAACAACACATAGTGTGTCCAAATTTGGAATTTTTCCACATAGACACAACCACAACACAAAGGACACTCCTATGACCTCCAAATGGACACAAAATGGACACAAATGGAGATACAACCATGGGGGTCATTCCTATGGGTTCAAAATAGACCTATATGCATGAGGACATGAAAAGGAGAAGGGATTTATACCTGTCGGTAGATCGAATCGAAGAAAAGCCTTCCCGGAGCGACACCGACACGTAGAGATTCCAAAAGGACACGAACGAGCTCTGAATCCTTCCAAACTCGGGTAGCTTCCTCCTTGGCTAGAATGGAGAAGGAAAGAAGAAGATTTGGTGGCAAAATAAAAGGATTTGGTGGAGAAATTCCTAGGAATTGCTCTCTAGAAATTTGGGGAAGAACAAGAGAGAGAGTGTGGATGAGAATAATGAAATGAACTTGAGCCTATCCTCTCCCAAAGTGGCTGGCCATATGGGGCTATTTGTCCTATTATGGTAAGGTCCAAAATGCCCCCACTAACCTATTCTATGAGTATTATGAAAGGGCTAATTGGTTGGGGCTAAATTAGTCATTCTAAAGTCTCTAATCACACTAACCTTATCCATAATAATTAGTCTAACCTCTAACTAAAATATTTCTATCATGTGGACTAAAATTAATATCATGTGGGCCATGCCTAACCAGTGTGTGGGTTCCACTAGAGTCAAACTACCCCCGGGTCCCCGTTTCAAGTCGGATTGAGCTGAAATTTGAACCCGACTCAAATAACCCCAAAACAATATCATAAATAATAAAATAAATTTTAAAAATATTCAAAAATGTAAAATGATAAAAATACTCCTGTTTCTGAAAACTGGGGGTGACAAATTTCTCAAAATTAAAACCAAACAATAGTAAAATGTCAAAATCACAAGTCATAATTTTAAATAGTTTAAAAATGATTAAAAATCACCAAAAATCATAATATGAAATAATTATCAATAAATAATAATTATAATTACAAAATTTTAAAATTACCCTCATTTGAAAAACTGGGTGTTACATTTCTCAACATCCAAGTACTTGGTCATCAACTGGTCAACTTTTCAGGATTTCACCTATGCTAGCTATCTAGGTGTTGGCAACTAGAGATTAGCAAAAGAAAAACTCTATAATAGGCTAGCTCTTAACTTCCCAATCCTATCAAGTCACCCATTACTAAATACCTACAAGCTAAGCACACCAATCCCAAATACCACACACACGTATATATATATATATATATATATATATATATATATATATATATATATATATATATATATATATATATATGCTCAAGAACAACAACGCATCACATATATCCTAAGTATATCATCTATATATATATATATGACTGATCAACCAAGGGTTAAGTAGACTAAACTTATAAGGGACTGAAACAAAAGCTTAGAATTTAGGCTAAGGATGAATTGTCTGAATCATCAATATAGGCAAAAGGAAATGATGCTAAGGAGACTGAATTTATAAGCTAAAAGTCAGGACATTTGGGTCCACTTGTATAGTCAAAGTGAAAGGAAACCTACAAGGTGACTGAAACATGCCTCTAGATCAACCTGGCCTCTCCTCTATATCTGGCTGAACTAACTACATGCAGGACAGTGGTCTGAAGAAGTGAACCAAACTGTTGTACAGGGAATGCAATAGGCAGTATACTGTAAATGAGTGCAGGCTACGTACTAATCAAAATATATTACATATATATAAAAACTATATATATTAACCCTCATCACCTCAACTCTACTCAGGGTCTAATAACACACACTCCCTACCACATGCCTATCACTCCAATGAAGGGGTCAGATACTGTAAGGTGTACTGGGACAGAACAGTGAACTATCCCAAGGGGTGAGTGCAGACCTCTAGTATGCATGATACTAACTCTCCAGATATGTAGAATATGGTAAGGGGTTAATGGTTATATTGGTGAGTCAATAATTGGGGTCTGAACTATGGTCCAGTGAAACCTATGATGCAACCTGGTTGGTAATGAAAGTTGAGTGCAGTGAACAACCTGAAATAGTATGAACCAAGGGAACAGGGTCTCTAATGAAGGGTCTACACACTGCCTATAAAGGTTAATCAATCATGACTGAACTCAACACAAAGAGAACTTAACTAAAATATAAAACTGAACCAAATATAGGCTAATCAACATGTCAATACCCTATTTAACAATGACCCATAGATACCAACCAACCCATATCCCATATGCCAGTATCATATGCAATCTATATGTATATAGGCCTCTTAGTCTTAGGTGAATTACAACTATACTCAAGGACAGGCTCTGGTCACGGGTGCCTCACTGGAAAAAGGTAAGGGAAAATAATAACAATCATCAAGGCTGTAAGGCATACTAATATCCTATATGTAAACTGGTTGGTATTATAATAATAAGGAAATCATCTACAATGGGTTACTATTCTAATACCAATGCTAACTATCATCTCTAGGGTACAGACACTCTACAAGTCATCATATCATTACACTATGAAAGAACTACATATGAATAAGCTCTACAACAATAAATATCCCTACTCCTAAGTTATTTGATAATGGAATACAATTTTTATAACAACAGAAGGGTATGATAATCATATGCGCCTGTCCAAAATCATGTTGTTCAGAGTCTTCGTCATGCTAGTGAGCAAGGCTATGAAAATCACAGAGTCCTTAACTAAGGTACATACCTCTAGGTTCATGGTATTTAAAATTTTTGTATTGTCGCATGCGACGGCGAAAACCTTAAATTCCCACACCCGAGAAATACGTCCAAATCTGACTATATGTCCTCACTATGCCAGCTAACACGACTATCGAAGATTCTAGATCCCATAACTGAGGTGACCTAGCCCATATGATTTTCTCAGAAGAGAAACAAACATAACAAAAGAGCAACATGACAAAATTAATCAATCAACAAGGAACAGATGGAATCGGATTTCAAGATAGTTATAAGAGACAATTGCGGGAATAGAATCGAGAAGAACGGAACTTGCAGCAAGATCTCCAATGGTCTGTGCATCATCGACTGTCCTGACGAAAGCTCACCCCTGCTGGTTTCCCCTGGTCTGCTGCTGATGCTGCAAGAATCGCTGCTGCTGAGAGAAATCGAGAATGACGGGAAAAGGTCTTTGTACAGACAGACGTGCACCTCCAATGTAGCAGAAACGCCAACCTGAGTCGGCACAACAGGAGCTGCGATCTCGAGGCCCTGATGAACCGGACGAGAGGTGGCCAGCCTCTCGATCGTATTCCTCGGACCGGAGCGATGAGATCGTGTCTCCATAACCATCATGAAGACAGATCAAAACAAGAAGCAATTTCTGAGAATGAAGCAAAAATTCAAAGGAAGACAGTTTATATTCAAGGAAAGTCAATAAGCAATAATTTAGATAAGAGGAATCTGATTAAGAATTCTTCCTAGTGTGATTGAGTACCTTCAAAAATATCCTAATCCTACTGCAGGCTGTAGTGATACTCTAGTTCGAATTCTACTACATAAACTCGACCTACATGGGCCACCACTAAAAAATGTGTCACGACCCGTACCCTAGAGTAAGGGTACGAGACGTGGGTACATCCAGCCTACGCCACAGTGTCGGCGGTAGAACGCTATCCTAGATCAACATCTAACAATATAAAGGTACCTGTACAGTATATACTCTCCGAATGGAGGTGACATAGCAGATACAGTCTCAATCACAACTAAGGTAGAGCATGATAAAAGATAGATAGATAGATAGAAAACTAGAATGAAAAAACAGAGATACAATCCAGAAGTCTAAGTGTCTAAATAAGTACATATCCCAAATCATCTCGAAATCTTAAAATACAGTAATCCAGAAAAGATAAAGACATCCTAATCTAGGTGAGTGTCATCCACTGCTAGTGGGTCCTGCTGTTGGTCCAGGTCACAACAATCCTCTAGGGTCGCACCGTAATAAGCAGGGCAGAACGCCTCAGCCTCGACCTCTATAATATTTCAACAGGTCCAGTCAGGACAGGAGCGAGCACAATACATCTCAATAAAATCATAACAGGTTAGGAAATATAAACATGCTAGAGAGTAAGATACAGGAAACTGAAGAACAACATGATGTAAAAAGAGAGAGACTGTAAGTAAATAGCTACAGTATATAGAGAACTAACAGTGACTAGTGATTCAGAGTACAAGATGATTATGTAAATGGCACGATGTTGTACACGAGTAATCTAAAGAGGGCGTACATGAGTAATCTACTGGATTGATTACATAACCACTTCTACTCCCCCGCCCCAATCAATACACAAGGATCTAGCCAAGTTATGTTATTGTACACGAAGGTCAAGTGAATATATGAATATACACGATTTCATACGTTTCGTACACGAATGTCACGAATATACGATGCTCACGATAAAGTACAGGAATACGAAATACTCGATGTATCCGCTAAGGGGATAACATCGCACGACAAGATCCATATAGTACTAATCTGTGTTTCCAACGTGTCAGCATCATGTAAAGTAATCTAAAGCAGGAAATATAATCCTAAATAAGATATAAAATGATCAGAGAATGTACTCGCCTGTATCCTGAGTATCTGAAGAATATCTACTGTCCGAGGAGTGGTGTCTGTTTCCTATAGAATAATACAAGTCACTATAAGTCTAAAATAATATAACAGACTGCTACAATGCATCTACATGAAGTTTGGGGGTCAAACTGGACTAAAGTCAACTCTTGGACAACTCTAGTCAACTAGACTAGTCAAACTAGGTCAACTAAGTCAAACCTAAGCCAAACAAGTCTCACTAGGCCTAACCAGCCTATTCTAGCAAGCTCATACCATTTCTAGGCTATACAAGCCAACTACACACTTAACTGGCATTCAAGCCATACCCATAGGCAATGAGTCATAGGTATACACCCATAGGCTATGTTACCTATAGTCCAAACCACATATTCACACATATACATATATTAATATATCTAAATTAGTATAATAACCACATTATAATATATAGGCTACATGATAATATATGTATCATATACATCATATATATATATATATATATAATACATCATATATATATATATATATATATATATATATATATATATATATATATATTTATATATATATATATATATGTACACATATACATAGAGTGATAGGTAGAGGAAACATGCATTTGTGTCAAGGGGTGTATGTGTAGAGAGTTAAGAATATGTGTGTGATATGGTGACATGAGAGCATGGCAGTTAGCTATAGAGTGTGCTATGGTGTGTGGCATGGTGTGTGGACAGTGTCACATGAGGGATGGGAAATCAGTGAGTGTAGATACTTGTGTGATCATCATGAGTGTGGATGTGTGTAGAGAGTTTAAGGGACTTAGTAAAACAAAATGAACCATTTCAATGACGGTAAAGAAAACATGCAGTTGGTAGGAATCAAATTCAGGAAAGTGTTCACATAACAGTGCTAACAGTGAACATTAACTCAGTTTTGGGTTTCAACAAAGGAAATCATTGACAATTTAATAAGGAAACTATTTGATAGTTTATACATATGAAATCAAATTGATAGTACAACTTCCAACCAAATTTTCGAATCCAACTTTCCATTGAAAACCATGTATCCCATGACAATATCTAATCTAACAGTTAACTCAAATGTGAACCCAATCTAACATGTAAAAGTAACATTAAAATCAGTTAGAAAATAGGGAATTAATTGACAGTGAGAAATTCTCAGATTTTAAGAACTGAATATGATAGTTCACTATCAACCCATTGATACCAATCCATTCAACAATTTAAAAACAAATTCGAATCTAAAAACCCAACACAATCAGTAAACAGACTTTGTAATAGTCTAAATACACATGTATGTGAACTTAAACAGGTGAATTTATATCAAGAATCAGTAGAATGAAATTAACAGTTCAGAATTGAGGAACAGTACGCGTATCAGTCAATGCATACAACAGTCCAATCCCATTGTCCAATTTCCATTTTGAAATGCTAACCCAATCTTAACTTGAAAAAGATCAATCTAACATGAACTAATACACATGTCCAGGATCTAACATGACAATTTAAACATTAATTAACAGTACAAATGGAATTTCAGGAATTTGAAGAGTGTGGATAGTTTTGTGTGTGTGAGTGTGTGGGTTTAAAGTGATATAAATGTGTGTAACCTGGGATTAACATTGACAGTTTGATATATATATCAAATCAATACCCATTCGCATTTGGTTTAAAAAAGGGGATCAATATTGAATCTAAACTATGAACTAAAACACAAGCAATGGATTAATCATGACAATTATCATTCAAACAGTTTTTAGAAAAATTAACCAAGTGAGAGTTCAACCCATTCTCAGTTGCATTCCCATTCAAACTCAGGAATTAATTCACATTCCATTCTCAGTTTATCTCATATTCATATATTACATTACTGATAGTTCAATATCAAACTGGAAATCAGTGAACACCACAACCCAATAACCAAATCGAACCTAAAACCTAACAAAATCAGTAAACAATCAACCTAGCAGATACTAATACATATGTACAATCGATTTAATGTGACAAATAATCATTAGAATCAGTTGAACTGGAATAAACTCAGAATATTAAAAAAACAGATAGCATGTATCAGTCCTCATGGGGAAATTCGAATTTCGATCAACAAATCATGTTAATATGCAAATTTAAAGGTTGGTAGATAAACTATTACATACGTACGTGTCACAGGGGGTGTTTCTGTCCAACCAAGTGGACACAAACGTATCCAAACTACCACACATACACAGACATGAAACTGGGTACAGGTAGTGTCGTGCACGCGTGCACATCACTCGTGGACACGACACAGCGCACCACGTGTCATGTGCACCTACCTATGTGTTCGCCTAGGGTAGGGCTAGGTCCTAGGGTGCCTGAAACGTGTCCACGTCACGTGTCGTGTCAGATTTTAAATTGTTCAGTGGCTAAAATCGTGCGTACACAACCCCCACGCGCGGCCAGTGCGGCCAGTGCACACACGAATATGTGCCCGATACGACACGAGGACTCATACAACTTGGGGAGCCTTGTGTCAGTGTCTGCCCCTAAGTGTGTGTCAATTTATACGTGTCCACGTGGCGTGTACAGTGCACAGTGGACCCCGAGTAGCAGGGGAAGTGTCACTGCATGCACGTGCAGCACCCTACGTGTACCTGTGTCCAATGCGACACAATACGACACTAAAACTACCTCAGTCCACTGGAAAACCATAAGAGAGGCCAAATGCTAATTTCTTATTCAAACCAAATTCGAAAACAAGGATGAAATGCCCACTGTGGCATTTCATCGAACACCTATGTGTATCTACTTATACGTGTCCGATGCGGACACATATTGGACACAAAAATGAACAAGACCTATACCAACAGTGAGGGTAGACCTAGGGCTTCCTATATATACAATTAAAACACCATTTATGGATGGGATTAGAATTTACCTAGGGGTTTGAAATGGCTCAAAAAGCCCTAAAGTAAATTGTTCCTCAATCTACCCAAACTCTTCCAAATTGCCCCTTCCCTGAAATTTTTCACCATAGCCATCAAAATCACAGAGATTAGAATCTATTGCAAGAAATTAGGATAAAAAAGGAGTTAAAATGGAGGAGTTATGGATTGGAGAAGAATGGGGTTTACCTCTATTTCTCCAACTTGATAATTCCTAAAGGAGGCTATCCCTAAGTGGTAGAGACATTAAATAGGGTGAGGAAACCAAGGTATGGCTGGCCAATAGTGAGGGATTAGGGTTTTGGGATTATCAAATGGCTATAAATCAATCTAGCTAATTCAATGGTTCACAAGCCTAGGTTTCATTCTAGTCAAGTTGTGACCTAGTTGCTCTACCTAATCATGACTTAACTAAGACCAATAAATCCTAACTAACAATAACTAACACTAACCATAGCTAGCTATGACTAATCTAGGTTAGGTCAAGTCTAGGTTAGGGCTAACCACAGTACAAGGCAATGAATTAAATCATATCAAATTACACCATTACAATACTCATATTAAATTCCAATTAAATATATATTAATTCAAATAAATTCAAAATGACAAGAATATCCTCAAACTAGAAATAATAATTAAATTATCCTAATGACATGGTTAGGCTCTAGGTCATGCAGTCTCTAGGGTTTCACTAGCAGCACATCAAGATCATAAGTCATGCCTTAAAATAATTTTTAAATAGTTTAAAAATGATTAAAAATAACCAAAAATTATAATATGAAATAAATATCAATAAATAATAATTATAATTATAAAATTTCAAAATTATCCTTATCTGGAAAACTGGGTATTACACCTCATTGGACACACTTAGACAAGGACACCACTGCTTACTAGACCATCACCAAGAAAAGTCTGAAAGTTACTGATCTGCCGGATCATCACCATCATTACCAGGGTTCCCTTGAAAAGCTCCAAAAGGATCAATGTCGTATGCATACATGAATCCGTAGGCATTGGGATCAGAGAAACGAGTGCCTTGAAAGTTTCGATCCTGAAGATTGACATCAAGAAAAGCGTTACGGTCCTGAAGAGTCTGCTGAATGAAGTAGCACTGATCATAGAAGCAATTCTGAATGAGGTTACCAAGTCCTCGGGTTTTGGTCCTCATTTTCTCCTTTGCTTGAGCCATGCGCATGTCAAAGTGATGCTGTGTCAGAGGCATAAAACGGCCAGAAGGAGGAGGAGCTGAGGGCACTTCAGTAGGATAAGAACTTGAGGCAGGAGTGGAACGAGAGGGTCGCTCGGATGCAGTACGAGAGACAGCCAGGAAGGAGGGAGCACCGTCAGTGTGGCAAAGACTGAGATCCACACCTTTGGCTTCAAGGATGAGCGTGATAGACATGCCGTAATTGAAGGCTTTCCTCCCCGCAGAGTGAATGAAAGAGAGGGCATTCAGCAGAGTCTTTTTAAAAGACCAAGTCTTCCGGAAATAGAGGTAGTACATGCAGACCAAGGCATCATTTGTGATTGCATTATAGTTGCCAGACATGGGATATAGGGCATGGCATATGATGCGATACAGCTCGTAGTAAAACGGTTCCAGTTGATTAAAAAAAGTCGGAATGGCAGGAGGGTCCGGTCCTTTGCAGATAATGCCGTAGAAATCGTCAAAAGAGACTTCGGAAGTAGAAAATAGACCGGCAAAAGTAGGGAGAGCATCTCCTTGATTCGTAATATAGAGAATTTTGACAAGATTGCGGGCATTAAGGCGGATGTGGCGATCGTTGACGAGATTCTCAATCGCATTGTTGGCGAGGTCAGGCACAAGATTGTAGTAGAAGAGGCGAACAGCCGTCGGATAGACCAGAACTTAACGGCTTAGAAGATTAGAAAGTCCCACATTCTAGAACAGAGAGAGCTGTCAGGAGAGGAGATTCCAGTTGATCGGCTTGCCTTTGAACACAGGGTATTGTTCAAAGTACTGGAACCAAGCTTCAACGGTAACACTTGATTTGAAGATCTTGCGGTCGTAGCCGCCATTTGGAAGAGGCACCGACAAGAAAGGGTTAGAGGAGGTAGAAGAATGAGGGCGCTTGGCATGGGCCATTGGGGGATGAAGAAGTGGAGAAGGGTGGTAGAAAAAAAATATGAGAGAAGAGAGGAGGAGGATGGGAGAAATAAAGAGGATGAGAGAGAAGGAGGTTTTTAAACTGTATGAAAGAGAAAGGCATAGAGAAGAGGAGGTTTTTGAAATAAGGATGGGATAGAGAGAAATAAATGAGGAAGAGATGTGATTGGATGGAAGAAGGTGAAAAGATGGAAAGAGATAAATGATGGAGGAGTTGATGTGATAAGAAATGAAAAGGATGAATAGTAATTAATGAGAGAAGTTGAAAAGGATAGAGTAGAATTAAAGAAGGGGATTTGAAAAGATGTTGGATGTGAAAGGAAAGGATTTTGTGGGGCCTAAAACAGCTAAAAATAAATGTTATCGCCGCAAACGGAACGTCGACAGAATTTTGGAACATACCATCGGTATACCGGTTCACCACACATAGCTCTTCTGTGAGCAAAAATCGGTATGCTGACGGTATTTCGTAATGTATCATCGGTGTTCCATTGGATGTGGATACTAAGAACCAGGATCAAAGATGCCCAACTCTTGGCAAAGAAAGAAGAAACGATCTTCGGGTAATGGCTTGGTGAAGATATCCGTAAGTTGATAAGTAGTGTCATGAACTCAAGATGAATGTCTCCCTTTTGTTGATGGTCACGAAGAAAGTGATGTCTAATCTCAATGTGCTTTGTGCGTGAGTGACAAATCAGATTTTTCCTGAGATTAATAGAACTAGTGTCATCACACTTGATGGAGGTACTACTGGAAGTAATGCCATTATTTATAAGTGTTTGTTTCATCCAAAGAATTTGTGCGCAACAACGACCAGCCGCTATGTATTCGGCTTTAGTGGTGGAAAGAGCAACAGAGTTTTGTTTCTTACTGAACCACGATACCAAATATTTTCCAAGGAATTGACATGTCCCGCTAGTACTTTTTTGGTCAATCTTGCATCCGGCAAAGTCTGCATCCGAGTAGCCAATAAGCTCAAAGGATGAAGATTTCGGATACCAAAGTCCCATGCTAATGGTGCCTTAGAGATATCAAAAGATGCATTTAATGGCACATAAGTAGGATTCTTTGGGATTTGCTTGGTATCGTTCACAAAGACAAACGCTAAACATAATATCTGGACGACTAGTAGTTAAATAAAGTAGGCTACCGATCACACCTCGATACTTACGAATGTCAAGCGAGATACCATTTTCATCATTATCAAGTTTTGCCGTTGTGGCCATAGGAGTCCTCATTGATTTGGATGAGTCCAGTTTGAAGCGTTTGAGAATATCCTTTGTATATTTGGTTTGATTGATGAAAGTGCCTTTGGGACCTTGCTTGATTTGTATTCTAAGGAAGAAAGAAAGTTCTCCTATCATACTCATTTCAAATTCATCCTGTATTACTTTGGCAAATTCTACACAAAGTGCATTGTTAGTGGAACCAAAAATAATGTCATCAATATAAATTTGAACTAACAAAAGAGTGCCATTAAGAGATTTAATAAAAAGTATAATGTCAACTTTGCCTTTAGAAAAGTTGTGAGAAATGAGAAAGGAGCTGAGGCGCTCATACCAAGCACGAGGAGCTTGTTTGAGGCCATAAAGAACTTTGTGTAATTTAAAGACATGATTAGGAAATAGAAATTTTCAAAACCAGGAGGTTGCTTGACAAAAACTTCTTCTTTAATAACACCATTCAAGAAAACACTTTTAACATCCATTTGAAATAGAGTAAAATCGTTAAAACAAGCAAAAGCACAAAGCATTCGAATGGATTCAAGATGAGCAACCGGAGCATAGGTTTCATCGTAGTCAATGCCTTCCTCTTGGTTATAGCCTTGAGCAACCAATCGGGCTTTGCTACGAGTGACAAAACCATCTTCATTGAGTTTATTTCGAAACACCCACTTAGTCCCAATAATTGGATGGTTATGGGGTTTTGGAACAAGTTCCCAAACTTTATTTCGCCCAAATTGATTTAGCTCTTCTTACATTGCTAGCATCCAAAATTCATCATTAAACGCATCATTGATGTTTTTAGGCTCTATTTGATAAATGAAAGCCACATTCACACAAAGATCTCGAGTAGAGGATCTAGGGCTAACCCGTGATGAAGGATCACCAATAATAAGCTCCTTTGGATGATGGGGGACAAATCTCCATTATCTAGGAAGATCCTTGGGAAGAGGTTCGATTGGTGGAGAACTTTCGGTGGAGTAGGCAAACTTTCATTGTTAGATGAGGAAGTGCTAGTATCTCCAAGAGAAGAATTCTCCAAACCAAAAGACATGTCATCAACATCAATAGAGGAGGAGGATGTAGAAGTGTTAAGTTCATCAAAAGAGACATTTATTGACTCTTCGACAATGAGACTTCTTTTGTTAAAAATACGAAAACCTTTGATGTGCATAGAATAACCAAGCAAGATACCTTCATAGGCTTTTTCTTCAATACCTAGATTATCTTTGGTGTTCAAAATAAAACATTTGCATCCAAAAACTTTAAAATACTCAATTGAGGGAATTTTGTCAAACCAAAGCTCATATGGAGTTTTCTTAGAAATAGGTCGAATCAAAACCCTATTTATAACATAACATATTGTATTAACGGCCTCCGCCCAAAAGTATTGGGGAAGCTTATATTGGTTTAATATGACCCTTGCCATATCGTCAAGGGTTCTATTCTTTCTTTCCACAACTCTGTTTTGTTGTGGAGTTCTAGGACAAGCAAAATCATGACCAAAACCATTCTTTTCAAAAAATCTTTTAAAATCAACATTATCAAATTCTCCCCCATGATCACTTCTAATCTTGTTGATCATAATACCTTTCTCATTTTGAACACGTTTACAGAAACCAATAAATTTACAAAATATATCGCTTTTGTTTATAAGAAGTATGTCCCAAGTAAATCTCAAAAAATCATCAACTAAAAAAATGCATAGTATTTACCCCCAAGACTGGCTACTCTACTAGCACCTAATAAGTCCATATGAATGAGTTGAAGAGGTCTAGTAGTACTTACTGAGTTGATGGATTTGAAAGAAGATTTGGTTAACTTACTTTTCTTACATTCTTCACATACCATATCCTTTTTGAAGGAGATGATTGGAAGTCCTCTTACGAGATTCTTGGTGGCGAGTCGGAAGATGGTATCCATATTAGCATGCCCAAGTCTTATATGCCAAAGCCAGCTTTCATCGTTCTTTTCTACTAAGCATCTGTTATTGTCAGTGCTCTCAACAAGAAAAAGAACATAGATATTATTTTCTCTAATGCCTTCATATACAGTAGATCCAATAGTGCTATCGGTAATGGAGCATTTGTGTTTAACAAACTTAATATCATAACGTTATCCGTAAGATGACTAATGTTAAGAAGGTTGTGTTTGAGATTTGTAACAAGGCAAACATTTTTAATACAAGGATAAGAAGGGGAGCCAATGCTATTGTTCCCTATGATATACCCCTTTAGGTTGTTGCCAAAGGATACGTGTCCTTCTTTCTTCATCGATAGCGTTGTGAAGAGTGAAGCGTCACCAGTCATGTGACGTGAGTAACCGCTATCGATGATCTACTTGCTTTTAGCATGCGAAGGAGGGTTCACCTACAATACAAGTTGAAGATGAAAACTTTGGTACCCAAGAACGTTTGGGTCCTTGATTGTTAGTCTTAGGAACCCATTTAAATATTCTCATATCAACATGTTTTCTTATTTGACAATAGTAAGATGTATGTCCAAAGATGCCACAGTAATGACATACCATAGGTAAGATAGGTATAGAGGATAGTGTGTGACTAGGTGTATGAAGTATATAAGGAGTTCTAGTATGAGTACTATGTTGATAGTAGAAAGCATGATGTAAAATGTTCTTTTTCTGAAGAGGTCCTTTTCGTGTATGCACTTGATTAGAAACGGACCTATGTGTTGCATTCTTGTGAGTGTGAGGCATATGACTAGTGTTGGTATGCCATTGTGGCTTAGTGTGAGCCAGGTTTCCCTCAACATGTTTCTTGCCATTTGCAAGAAGGTCATTATACTAAATAGAGGTAGTATATTCTCTTTGGTTACCAGCAAGAGTCTTGTGCATAGCAAATTCGTATGCTCTTTGAGAGATTAAATTTCGGCGTCCCTTTTCTTGATGAAATCTTGTGAGTCGTGTAGAGTTAGTCGTATAGACTCTATCACATCAGTGTCAGACAAAAGAGAATTCCTTTTTATATCAAGAATAGAGTTAGAGAGTCTTTCTATTTCTTGTTTGTGAGCTTCAATCTCTTTGAGAGATTTCTTATACTTGCCTCTTATGACCTTGTGTTTATCGTGTCATTCAAGAATAACATTTCTAAGTCATTATAAGAAAGAGCATTTATAGGGAAATCATCTGTTACCTCATTTGCCGTGAGGCAAACAATTGCTTTACGCTTGCACTCTTTGTCATTGTCGGAGTCGCTAGCATCACATTCACACCATATGCTTGTCATGCCCCGAGTCGACAAACCGTTCGTCCCCGGTGTTATTTTGTCGATTCGATCGTCCTCGCTAAGGCGTGATGTCGTATGAGTCTGGAATTGCAGTCGTACAAGGCAAGAACATTACGTTGCTTTTCATATTAATACACCAAGTTAAAACTTCATAAATCACATCAGAATATAAGACGCAGTATAGGAAGATATAAATTTGCTTTTCATTCATAGCTTGCAACGAAGTATAAATCGTAATTATATTGGATGCCGTTGCAGCTACATTAATTAAAAACAGAAAAAAAATACACTCGCCAAGCTGCCTAAACTAACGCTTGTCGTCCCATACATTTCCCCTTTATACATAAGCCGTCGATTGAATTGGCTTCAAAATACTTCAGCATAGGAAGAGCTTCAAAACGCATCTCCGCATTTCAGCTTCAATTTAGTTTAGAGTGCCCGCTGCACCTGGGGAAATTGGGGGAGGGGATTAGCACACTTGCTAAGTGGACAAGACAAACCCACTCGTCTAAACTGACTCTGATTATTAAGATAGGCATGCTTTAGAGTTGTCTTTCTATTTAGAACTAAATGAATTCAGTTCATATCGATAGCCATCTTTGAGTAATAAAGCATACAGTGAAATATAGCAGTTTATCACATTTTTTACCACGGCCGTGCTCGTCCCTACATGAAACAGAGATAATATTTATACCTGCATAAGATAATAGGTGAGCATGCTACTATCTTATATGCGCGGTCATTGATGTTACAGATCATGTTGGACTATCTCAATGGCATTTTGGCTCGTTCAGTCTAGGTTGCAAGCCTGACTGACGGTCCCGCAATGCATCAGTGCCGAAGCACGATTATTCATTCCCCCTAGGTCGATTCGATTTTCGATGCCCCGGATACCGATTCGAGAAAAATCAACTTGTGTACAAGCTGTCCATGACCATGCCAATGCGTGAACAATTTAATATATACAACATTTTTGTATAAAGCGGACAGTATTGTACGGTATTATTATTTCTCCCCAACTCATGTAACGATTCATTTTCTCCAAATTCGTACTCCCGATTTAGCGTCCGTAGGCACCAAATTGTCTGAGATATCATAACCCATGTTCGACGTTTCATATTATTTTGCAGCACGTGAAATAGTCTATCTTTTTACTAGAACATTAAACTTTCTGGTTTATGTGAGAAACTTGCATTTTTTAGAGTAGATTACTCTAAATCGATACGTTTTTGCCGAGTTCTTGACCTTAGTGGATTGGCATGCAATTAACTTGGCATCGTTCGATTTGAATGAATTCGAGGTAAGGAATTTATTTGCGGGACAAAGTAGAAAAAAAGGGGCTGAATCACCCACCGATTACATTTCTCGTGCTGATCGTCGAAGCACTTTACAACGTCAAGCTTTAGTTACATGAGCTCCTGTAATAGCACCAACACTTTGTTAGAATTCCTTCTTTTCCCCTTACTTTAAAGTTTGTAAATTACATCCAGGAAAACGACGCGAAAGTACTTCATCAAAACCTAGCGACAAAAGCTCCAAGAAAACCATACAGCGGTCCGGTCCTGTCGAAGGGACTCTTTCATAGAGCTTACTCGCTGAGACTCGGCCCACTGCATCTAGGACTTATTCCAACAGAAGTCGTTCCATTGGTTAGATCGATTCTCGTAACTTCTGTTCAAATCAATTTGAATTGATGCCGCAAGGCGTTATCGTTTACCAAGCTTAGCGATCGAGTCAGATGGCCATCTAAGTTTTCGGCCGATCTGACTCGCGTAAGCTTATTCTGGAGTCCGTCGCCTATCGAAAGTGGGGCGCTACATAATATACCACTAAAAAAAAGTTTTATCCCGAAACTTAAGAACAAGGGTCTGACCTTAATTTAGACAAACAATGCAGGGTATTTCTCTTTCATCTCCGCCTCCATTTTCTACGTCGACTCTTCAACTGAATGGTTTCGCCAAAGCACGTGGAACAAAGACAATGATGGATTTTGTAGCACCTTCTCATTGCGGTCCAAAATTTGAATAGGCTCTTCCGAGTAAGACAAGTCAGTACGTAGCTCCAATTGATCGAAGCTAACCATATGACTTGGATCGTGCATGTATTTTTGAAGTTGTGAAATATGGAAGATATCGTGTACATCAGCCAAGGCAGGAGGTAGTGCGATCTGATAATCAATCGTTGCAACTCGCTCGATGATCTCGAAGGGGCCTACAAATCTTGGGCTCAACTTGCCTTTAATGCCGAACCGCATCACACCGCGCATGGGCGTTACTTTTAGAAACACATGGTCCCCGAAAAAGAATTCTAGCGGGGTCGACGAAGATCTGCGTAGCTCTTTTGTCGACTTTGTGCGATACGAAGTCTATCTCGAATCAAGCGAACCTTTTTGACGGCCTGCTCCACCAGTTTCGGTCCAAGCACTTGTCACTCTCCGACTTCGTCCCAGCATATTAACGAACGACACTTCCTCCTGTAGAGCACTTCATATGGAGCCATCTGAATGCTCAATTGATAACTGTTGTTATACGCAAACTCCGCAAGCGACAAATGCGTATCCCAACTAGTCGTTAGGTTGATCGCACACAGACGCAACATATCCTCTAAGATTTGATTTATTCTCTCTGTCTGACCATCTATTTGGGGATGGTACGCAGAACTAAAGTTTAGTTTGGTCCCCATCGTCGCCTATAGGCTCATCCAAAAATATAATAGGAATCGTCCGTCTCTGTCCGAAATTATTGAGGCTGGTACCCCGTACAGTCGAACAATCTCGTCGATATAGATTTACGCTAACCGATCGACGCTCCATCCTACTTTAATTACGATAAAGTGAGCCGACTTGGTCAATCTATCAACAATGACCCAAATTGCATCATTCCTCCATGGCATCTTCGGAAATCTCACGATAAAATCCATCGAGATGTTGTCCCACTTCCACTCGGGAACGACGAGGTTCTGCAGCTCTCCGCTTGGCCTTTGGTGTTTCGTCTTTACTTGCTGACACACCATGCACTGCGATACGAATATAGCCACGTCTTTCTTCATGTCGTGCCACCAAAAGTTTGTGCGCAAGTCCTTGTACATCTTGGTGCTTCCAGGATGTAACGAGTACTTTGCATAGTGTGCCTCTGTCAGAATTTCTTTTCTGAGTTTGGCAGTTTCAGGAATGCAGAGCCTTCCCTTTATTTGTATCGTCCCATCTCCATCTTTCGCAAAGTCAGTTGCCCTTCCTGTTGAAATCAGCTCGCACATCTTCTTTAGGAATTAGTCGTCCTTCTGTGCGGTCTTTATCTTGCTAAGCAGGCTCGATCCTAACTTCAACTGAGCTAGGTACATGTGTCGATACTCAATTCTAAGTTCGATATCCATCGCTTCAAGGTCTCGTTGTATCTTCTTATTTATGGCTAGTATTCCTATAAACATTCTGCTAAGCGCGTCCGCTACCACGTTTCCCTTGCCTGGCATATACTCGATCGTTAGCTCGTAATCTTTTATGAGTTCGAGCCAACGTCGATGTCGTAGGTTGAGTTCTTATTGCGTAAACAAATATTTCAGGCTTTTATGATCTGTGTAGATTCTGCAAGCCACACCAAAGAGATAGTGCCGCCAGAGTTTCAATGCAAACACGATCGCTGCAAATTCTAGGTCGTGCGTCGAATAGTTTTTCTCGTGCTGCTTCAACTACTGTGAAGCGTAGGAGATGACTTTATCTCTTTGCATGAGTACGCACCCGAGGCCAGTTCCCGATGCGTCGTTGAATATCTGAAAACCTTCTGGACCATCTAGAAGCACAAGGATTGGAGCTGAGACGAGTCGTTGCTTCAACTTTTGAAAGCTGGATTCACAGTCGTCACTCCATTCAAATACTACTCCCTTCTGGGTGAGGTGAGTCAGCGGTGACGCTAGCTTTGAAAAGCTCCGCACGAATCTTCGGTAGTAGCCCGCTAAGCCCAGTAAACTCTGAATATCGCTAGCTGAGGTAGGTCGTTTCCAATCTACCACCGCTTCAATCTTCTTTGGGTCCACCGCGACACCTTCGGCAGAGATTACATGTCCGAGGAATGCCACACTACTCATCCAGAACTCGCATTTACTCTGCTTGGCATATAGTTTGTTTTTGCGCAGAGTCTGCAACACCGTCTTTAAATGTCCTGTATGCTCTTCTCGATTCTTTGAATAGATAAGTATATCGTCGATGAACACGACTACAAATTTATCAATTTGCGGTCGAAAGACTCGGTTTATCAGATCTATGAAAGCGGCTGCGGCATTCGTCAAACCGAACGACATGACTAAGAATTCGTAATTACCATATCGAGTGCGGAAGGCAGACTTCGATACGTCATCGGACTTGATCTTCAACTGATGATAGCCTGAACGAAGATTGATTTTTGAAAATACTGACGCGCCTTACAGTTGGTCAAATAAGTCGTCGATTCGGAGAAAATGATACTTGTTCCGTACGGTCGTCTTGTTGAGTTCCCGAACAATATGGGCGCTCCCTACGGAGAGACGCTAGGGCGAATAAATATACGGTCTAGCAACTCTTGTAATTGCACCTTCAGCTCCTTTAGTTCTGCTGGAGCAATTCGGTAAGGTGCCTTTGATATCGGCCATGTATCCGAAAAGGTGTCGATACTGAATTTAATTTCTCGATTCGGCGACATTCCGGGCATCTCGTTAGGAATAATGTCAGAAAAATCTGCCACAACATCAGTCTGTATTGCATTTGTATTATCCTTTCGCGTGTCTCGAACTGATACCAAGTATCCCGCACAGCCGGAATGCAACATACGCCTCGCCGAGATTGTCGATACCATCATTGCCGTCTTCGAGACCGTACCGCACGAATATGAGAACTCTGTCTCGCCAGGAAGACGAAATACCACTCTCTTCTCCGCACACTCGATCGTTGCATGACAAGCTCCCAACCAATCCATGCCCAGGATTATGTCGTACTCTTTGATGTCTAGTACGACAGCATCCAAGGACAAATTTCTTCCCCCGATGCAAATGTGGCCATCCCTACAAATGAAGTTCGCAGGCATATCGACTCCCGATGGAGTGCTAACGCCAATATTTATATCTAGTGATTGCATGGTTATTTTATTTTCTTTCGCATAATCAGCAGATATAAAGCTATGCGTCGCACCCGAATCGAAGTACTCGAGCAGGTATATTTTTATAGAGTAATATACCTATTACAACAGTATCGGACGCGAATGCCTTGTCCCGAGTTAAGGCATAAACTCGGCCTTGAGCTCCGTGGCGTTGATTATGCGAGTTGATGGGCACCGCATTTGCGCCTTACAGTATTGGCATTTTTATGTTGATTCGACATGTTCCTTGGTGGGTTGGGTTGATTTGAAACTTTTTGCGGTAATATGTAACTATGTGGCCTACCTCGCCACACTTGTAGCAAGATCTCGTGGCGCAATCGATGGTTCGGTGCCCACGCTTATTGCACCTGGTGTAGTGTTGACTGCCATGGCCTCGGTCATCAAATCTGTTCGGACGTTTTGATATTCCTGATCCTCCGGCATCGTTAGGACGCTTGTTGAAGTGGTTACGGATGCCTCTCTGCGACATACGGCCAAAGATACGCTCACTATCGAGAGAGGCATTGTAGGATTCACGGTATGTTCGGAACCTTTGATTCAAGACGTCCCTTCACAGTTCGTCATTTAGGCCTTCTTGGAAACGTTCACACCACGCTTCTTTGTTGGGCAGGAAGGCGCCGACAAACTTCGTCAGCTTTGAGAAGCTCGAGTCATAATCATTGGCAGACATATTTCCTTGTCGTAGCATCATGAACTCATTTTCTTTTTGACGACGTACGGTGCGAGGAACTTACTGTTCGAGGAAAGCTTCCTTGAATATTTTCCAAGAAATTATGGCATCTGTATCGGCTTCGTAGATTTCCTACTTTTTAGCTACCCAGCAGTCGTAAGCTCTCAGTTACAGCTGTAACACCGCACATGTTACCCTCTGGGACCTTCAATACTAAACAGATTAAATAGGTCCTCAATCTCCGTGAGCCATCCCACGATCATATCAGGCTCTGCTCAACCGTTGAATTTAGGCGGATTCATCTTGCGAAACTCCTTTGCCTTGAACAAGGAAGAAGAATTTTTTTATTTGTGGTTGAGCTTCTTCCTCCTCGTCTTCTTCTTGATCACCTTGCTTCTCCTCGGGTACTACGTCCGTTGCCTTGGTATTGCCCACCATCATGCTCACTATCTGAGTCAGGGAGTTCATCTGCTTCTGTTGTGCATCAAATTGGGCTTTGAATTGTATTTGAAGCTGTTGTCGCTACAGTTCCATCAACTGTAACATTTTCTCCATAGTCGTCTCACTAGGGCCAATACTTTTTGTGTTCGACGTACTATCTACGGTTTGGGTTGTTATGTCGGTATTGTTCTTTTTCTTAGTCATTCCTACAAAATAGTATAAACCCGTTAGTATTTTTCAAAAATATCTACGGGCTTACCGGTATGGAACTTTTATTTCACGCAGTATGCCGACAAGAATTCAATCGAGCCATCTCAACGAACATTCCAACAATAAAACATCTTTCAAAAATCCGAGGAAACATAATTGTGCTCTGATACCAATTTGTCACGCCCCGAGTCGACAAACCGTTCGTAGATCGATCTCTGGTGTTATTTTGTCGATTCGATCGTCCTCTCTAAGGCGTAATGTCGTACGAGTCTGGAATTGCACTCGTACAAGGCAAGAACATTACGTTGCTTTTCATATTAATACGCCAAGTTAAAACTTCACAAATCACATCAGAATATAAGACGCAGTATAGGAAGATAGAAATTTGTTTTTTATTCATAGCTAACAACGAAGTGCAAGTCATAATTATATTGGATGCCGTTGCGGCTACATTGATTGAAAACAGAAAGAAATACACTCGACAAGCTACCTGAACTAACGCTTGCCGTCCCAAACATTCGCCCCTTTATACATAAGCCGTCGATTGAATTGGCTTCAAAATACTTCAGCATAGGAAGAGCTTCAAAATGCCTTTCCGCACTTCAGCTTCAGTTTAGTTTAGAGCGCCCGCCGCACCTGGAAAAATTGGTGAAGGGGATTAGCACACTTGCTAAGTGGACGAGACGAACCCACTCATCTAAACCGACTCTAATTGTCAAGATAGGCATGCTGTAGAGTTGTCTTTCTATTTAGAACTAAATGAATTCAGTTCACATATATCGATAGCCATCTTTGAGTAATAAAGCATACAGTGAAACATAGCAGTTTATCACATTTCTTACTACGGTCGTGCTCGTCCTTGCATAAAAATAGAGATAACATTTACACCTACATAAGACAATATGTGAGCATGCTACTATCTTATATGCGCGGTCATTGATGTTACACATCACGTAGGACTATCTCAACGGCATTTCGGCCCGTTCAGGCTAGGTTGCAAGCCTGACTGACGGTCCCGCAATACATCAGTGCCGGAGCACGATTATTTATTCCCCTAGGTTGATTCAATTTCCGATGCCCCGGATACCGATTCGAAGAAAATCAACTTGTGCACAAGCTGTCCATGACCATGCCAATGCGTAAATAGTTTAATATATACAACAGTTTTGTACATCACGGATAGTATTGAACGGCGTTATCATTTTCCCCCAACTCAAGCAACGATTCATTTTCTCCAATGTCGTACTCCCGATTTAGCGTCCCGTAGGTACCAAATTGTCCGAGGCATCATAACCCATGATCGATGTTTCATATTATTTTGCAACACGTGAAATAGTCTATCTTTTTAGTAGAACCTTAAACTTTCTGGTTTATGTGAGAAACTTGAATTTTTTCAGAGTAGATTACTCTAAATCGATACATTTTTTTTCGAGTTCTTGACCTTAGTGGATTAGCATGCAATTAACTTGGCATCGTTTGATTTGAATGAATTCGAGGCAAGGAATTTGTTTGCGGGATGGAGTAGAAAAGAAGGGGCCGAATCACCCACCGATTACTTTGCTTGTGCCGATCGTCGAAGCGCTTCGCAACGTCAAGCTTTAGTTACGCGAGCTCCTGCAATGGCAGCAACACTTTTTTAGAATTCATTTTTTCCCTTGCTTCGAAATTTGTAAATTGCATCCAAAAAAACGACGCGAAAGCACTTCATCAAAACCCAGCGACAAAAGCTCCAAGAAAACCATACAGCGGTCCGGTCCCGTCGAAGGGACTCTTTCATAGAGCTCACTCGCCGAGACGCAGTCCTCTACATCTAGGACTTATTCCAATAGAAGTCATTCCATTAGTTGGATCGATTCTCGTAACTTTCGTCCAAATTGATTTGAATCGATGCCGCAAGGCGTTATCATTTACCAAGCTTAGCGATCGAGTCAGATGGCCATCTAAGTTCCGTGCCGATCTGACTCGGTGCAAGCATATTATGGAGTCCGTCGCCTATCGAAAGTAGGGCGCTACAATGCTAGTATTGGTATATTTCCTGGAAGATGAGCTTCCTTTGTGGGACTTCTCATATCTGCTTGATTTTTTTCTTGCTATGGGACACTCTCTCTTAATGTGTCCGGTTCTCTTGCAGTTGTAACAAACGGGTTCTTCATCGTTGTCCTGTCTTGCATGATTTGCTTTATTGAACTTGAGAAAATTTCGGAAATGCTTGGCAGTGAGGGCAATTTCTTCATCATCGGATTCATCATCATCGGAACTATCTTTTGAGATGATCTTTGTAGCCTTGAGAGCAAGGGATTTCTCCTTCTCATTTGCCTTTTCCTTCTCTTTTTCTTGAATGGAGGACTCCTCTTGATCCTTCATGTCAAGTTCGTGTGTCATGAGGTTTCCTACGAGTGTTTCTAGGGACATAGTCATTCGATCATTCCCTTCAATGATGACGGTGGCTTTGGGATTCCATCCTTTTGTTAAACCTCTGAGAATTTTTCTAATCTTTTCATAAGTGAGATATTCCTTGCCAAGAGAAGAGAGAGGGTTAATGATATCACAAAATTGAGTAAACATAATAGTAATAGACTCATCTTGTTTCATTTTAAAGGATTCATATTCCTGGGTGAGTCTACTAATCTTGGATTCCTTCACTTGAGAAGTTCCCTCATGAGTAACATCCAAGAGTCTCCATATTTCATTGGAGGTCTTGCAGGTAGAAATCCTATTGAACTCATTGCTATCAAGGGCACAATAGAGAGCTTTAATAGCTTTAACATCCCGACTAGCAATCTTTTTATCATTCTCGGTAAGTGTATCTTTAAGGGTTTCTGAGACTACTTCCTCAATAACCATGGTAGATACAGGAATGCCATTAACGACACAATCCCATAGATCATAGTCTAGGGATTTCAGATAAATACCTATCCTAATCTTCCAATAGTTACAGTTAGTTCTATCAGATAGAGGAGGTCTATTTGTGGATTGTCCTCCATTGTGGAATGAGTTGGTACTAGGGTTAGTGGCCATAGATCTCTCTAAGGATGTAAGTCCAAATCAAGAGACAAAGCTCTGACACCAATTATATAACCCTAGAGGAGGGGTGAATAGGGTAATAACATTATTACCATGAGAACTAAGCAATTTATATGATAATAAAAGAGAGAGATAGAATCAAACACTCGATGTATCCTGGTATCATCCCAAGGGACACTCCAGTCCCAGAACTCTCTCCGGCTTTAATCCATTGTTTGAGTAAATAGTTACACACGAGTTTGGATCCGAAGAACTCGTCAACTTCAATACGAGTTTGGATCCGAAGAGATCGTCAACTTCTTACACACGAGTTTTCCTCCGAAGGCTCGTCAACTTCAATAGAAAAGAAAGAAGGCTTTTGATCTGATCTCCAATACTTTGAAGATCGAAGAATACAACTCTTGATTACTCTAGCACTTTTGGTAGGATGACAAATTAAAGCTTTTGGGTAGAGTAGTAATGGTGAGGCTCTTGGTTGTTAAGAAAATTTATGGCTCAAGTGGATTGTCTCTTAAAGAAGACACAACCACCTTAAATAGAGAACCAAGAGAGCAAGGCATTTAATGCTCCAAAAGCACGGCTGATGGAACACCGTCGGTATGCGGCGGCATTCCGTCGGTGTACCATTCTGAACAGTAACGGTAATAAATGTAGCCGTTGGAGCGTTTAATGCTAACATCTATCCATTAGAAAATCAAACATAAGGAAGTCGGAATACCGTCGGTTCAGACCGTTGTGCCGACGGTATGCCGTTTTTCGTCACAAAACTATTTCTGAGTGGAAAAATGGTATACCGTCGGCGCCTATCGGTATGCCGTCGGTATGCCATTTTTTGCCATAAAACTTGTTTGTGTGGGAACACGGTATACTGTCGGTGCCTTTCGTTATGTCGTCGGTATGCCGATTTTCGTCATAGAACTATTTTTGAGTGGAAAAACTGTATACTGTCGGTACCTTTTGGTATACCGTCGGTATGCCTATCTTTGTCACAGAACTAATTCTAAACAAGAGAATCGGTATACCATCAGTATGCCATAGTATACCGTCGGTTTTCTATTTTGTAAGATGAGTGATTATTTGAATGAGTTTATGAGGGGCTTTTGGTTTGTCATCCACCTTAAGTTTTACATGGAATGTCCTAGACCTTATACAAGCTCTAGGACCTTGAAATCTTTTGAGATAAGGCTTTAAGTAAGTGGTGGCTTCTCTTCAGTCTTGCTTTAAGTAATCCATAAGTTCTCCAATTAGGCTTAATGAGTGGCTTTGATAAACATATATTTTTGTAGCAGCCTTTGGGAAGCTTGATGGTATATCTGTTTGCTTAGAAGATAGGGAAAACTAAAATAGGACGATACAGTTATTTTTTATCAAAATTAATGTGCCAACAGGTAGATGGCCAGAGTGGGGTTATCAGCTATGAAGGAGGGTATGAGCCAAGGAAACATGCGCCCATGGGCTATGCACCCACACTTATGTGCCTACATATGTGGGAAGGTAAGTCAGAGAATGCACTATAAGTCTCAGGGCCTTATGCGCCCAAGTCAGGGAACTATGTGCCTACCATTGGCACAACATGGGTCTATAGAAAGATGCAAATCCAAGGTGAGTTATGCGTCCATACCTATGCACCTACATAAGCATGAAAATGCCATGAAGTGTTACAAGTCAGGTCGAGCTCATGCACCATCCAATGGAGGCCATGCGCCCACATGTATGTCTATGTGCCCCCATGTGACCTTATGCACCCACATGATTTGGCTATGCGCCCACAGGTTTGCACTCAACAGTGTGCACACACTGTTCATCTTCTCCAAGTTGGCCGAGAGCACAAGTCATGGAACCCATGAACTTCTAACTCTCATAACTTGGTCAAAATATAATGAAATCTAACTTTTCAAAAGTCAAAGTTGTGTAAAATCAAATTCTCTATCACATGAAACTCTTAGTTTTCGAAAACAAGATGGTATGCTAGATCAAACCCAAGAAAACCCCAAAATGGTGCATAGTTAGATCTACAAAAATATATACATGAAAATGCAAAATGACAAGAACTAAAGTAGCTTAGAATGATGCATAGAAAAGATTAGAACAATAAAATGGAGGGTTCCTTAATGAAGTAAGTTGCACTTGCCTAAGATAAGTAATGGAGGAGAGAGAAGGTTGTGGGCTTTGAATAGGAGGGGGTTTAACATGATAAACCAATGAAAATAAACCATGCCAAACCAAAATGAACCAAGTCAAACCATGATATGCCATGATGAACCTAAACAAGATTAAACCAAAATTAGCTAGCAAAGCAAGAGAAGTAAAAAATACGTGTCAGGTTTTCGTACACGTATACTGGAAATACGGATAAAGGAAAATGGGGATGACAGATTGTCAACGGAGTAAAGAATTAACCCGCCACCATCACAATCCAGATCAAAAATAAAGTGTAATTGGAAAATTCATGTTTGTGATCTCCTTCTTACATTCTCGTTTGTAACCATCGAAGCTCTCCTTCAAAGCACCACGAACATATGTCAAACACTAATCAGTGGCACAATAAATTTGATAAAGTGATTTTAGAATTTGGTTTCCTAGCAAATCAGTATGACAAATGCTTATACTGTAAGAATACAGGTGAAAGTTGTGTTATTTTATGCTTGTATGTAGATGAAACTAGGATCCTCACTTGATCTGATAAATAACACCAGAGATTATTTATCGAAAAAGTTTGATATGAAAGATCTAGGAGAAGCCAACTTGATTCTGGGAATATAAGTGTTCAAAACTAAAGTCAGTTATACTCTATCCTTAGTACACTCTATTGAAAAATATCAAGAAAATTTGAGTATTTTGATAAGAAACTTGTTTCTACACCTTTTGACAGTAGTATCATTCTCAAGAAAAATTAAGGTTCATCTGTGGAATATTATAGATATTCACATATGATAGGTTCCCTTATGTATATAACCAATAGAACCCAACCGGATATTGCATTTACTGTTGGAGACTATGTAGATATACTAGTAATCCAAACCTGTCAAATTGATCAGCATTAGAAAGAGTATTTAGATATCTTAAGGGTACTCTAGATTATAAATTATAATATACTAGACACCCAGATATCATAGAAGGTTATTCAGAGGCAAACTGGGTAACTGATTCACTTGATGTAAAATCCAATCCTGAATATATTTTTACTCTATGAGATGAAATCTCCTAGGGTTCTTGTAAATAAACTATGATTGCTAGGATTACAATGGACTCTAAAATGATAGCTTTAGAACTACTTGTACAGAAACCGAATGGCTTAGAAATCTTATTATGCATATACATGTTTCTCATATTCATGTTCCTGCAATTTTTATAAATATAAACCACCTAAATTTTTTTTCCTAATTTTATTTATTTATTATCATATTTATTTTTCATATTTATACGTCGCACGCAAGGTTGTGTTTCGTAATTGCCTCATCGAGAGCGAATATGTGCGAAGTACATATTTTTAAAAAATATTTTCGTTATATAATAATATAGCCTTCAAATAATATGTGATAAATATTTTATTTTTATTTACTAAAAGTTGTGAAAAGCATCGCATCGGGAATTGTCAACACTTTATGTTTTTATTGTAAAAATGCTACTTAATTTTATTGGTCATTTAAAACTAGATTTATATAATTATTCTAGATTTATGCGAGCTACATGAATTTAATTCATGTATGAAATATTGATTTTCAAAATTTATAATTATCATTATTTTATTATTTCGAAAATAATATTTGGAATTATGTGAAGTTTAATATTTAGTTAAATTACGATAATTTATTTTAGAAAAGATTTTACTGAATTCAATTTAAAATAAGCTTTTAAATTTAAAATATGATTTATATAGATTGAATTGGATTTGGATTTGATCGAGGGTTTCAAAATCGATTTGAACTAAATAATGGAATTATCCATCGGGGGTATAAACTATACTAGTCCTTATCCAATTAGGAGCACCACCTCCTATATAAAGAGAGGCTCCCTGCTTTCTTTCCATCAAAAATTCCACAACCAAAATCCTCCATCAAAATGTGCATCTTGTTCGTGCCCCTCCTATCTATTGTATTTTTCCCATTACAAATACATATTTTCTACCCCGTCCGACAATCTCGGACGCCACCATAATAGTTGTCCCGATTCCCATGCCGGCCTCCTCCACGACAACACTTTCCCGACACCGCTACCAATCCCTATTACCACCAGACCTCCCTCTCCCTATTGCCACACCGGCAGTCCTATCAAAAAACCACCACCATCACCAAACCATCATCATCACAGCATTACCCCCGACGCCGTCGTACAACCCATATCACCATCACCACCACCATTGCCTTCCGGCGACCAGATGTCCAAAAACTCGACCAACCCAGACCCAGCCACACAGTAACCCCCTGGACCACCTCCTACCCGACACCCGAAAGTTCAGCACCCGATCGTCCACGAACCGATCACCACCGCCACCAAATCCAAACACCAAACAAACAAGAAAATAGGAAAGACCTAGTACCTCCGTGCCGGAGCAGTCCATCGTCGCTTCTCTCGAGGAGCTCCACCGCATGCACCCCAGGCTGCGATACCGCGCCAACGGAGCAGCGAGCCCTCCGCGCGCAGATGCCCTACCCGATCTCCTCCCTCCGCCGGCGTCCTCCGTAGCCGAGTGCCCGCGCTCCTCGTCATGAGCGTTCGGCCAACGACTCTTCCTCCGCGCACCGGCGGAACCCATCTCCACGGGCGTACCCCAGAAATGCCGCGCCCTTCTCCACCCGCCTCCGTCGTGGTTCCACGGGCATCGATGTGCCCCCACCGCACCTCGAATGGGCACCCCCGGAGCCGATGTTTACATCAACTGGTACTTCCAACCCCACTCCCTCCTTCTTCCTTACTAGAGCTGTCAACCCCAATCTAAACTTTCTCTCTCTCACTTTCTCTCTTAAACCACAACTTTGTTTCTTTTCTTATGTTGTTTTATTTATTTGTTTTATCTACAGCTTTGGTTGCTTGTCTTATTGTTTTTCTTCTTTTTTTCCTCTCGTGAAGAGGACAGTAACAACAGTATAAAGTTAATTGGGTTTTTATGTTTTGTTTTCTTTATATATATCATTTTTTTATTATTGTTAGTAGTAGTAATGTTGCCATTATCAGTATTATTATTTGACCAAGGTTAAATTATCATTATTATTATATGTATATGTAATTAAATCATTAGGATTATTTTGTCATGAATTTGCTAATAAAATATTTTATTATATTTTTATATAATATTTTTTCTTTCAAAATTATCTTGTAAAAAAATATAACTGTATTGGGATTGGCCTAAAATATATTACCAAAACATTTTATGGTATTCTAAAAATGAGTTTTATTTATTTATTTCCAAAAATTAAATTATAGTTTTTGCCCAAATTAATTTTTCTAGATTTTTAACATTTTATATATATTTTACTAATAAAAAGATAGTTACCAAATTATGTTTTCAAGTATATATTAATATTTTGAGTCTTTGACTCATAAAAAAAGTGTCTTTTTCAAATAGTATATATAAATTATTTTTAAGTATTTATGTGAAAGTATTATAAAAATATTTCTAAAATTTTGTATATGTATCTACTTCCACAAATTCTTCCTAATTATTTTCCTTGATCACGACTGATCCCTTGTTCTTATTTTCATGCAATTTTGGACCCCTTACACATCAAACATGGCTATCGAACAAACTGGACTTGTCAGATCATAGTACCAAACCAGGCGACACACCAGGTAAGATACCTTGCCATCTTTACTGCTTACATTTAGTTGCATTTTAATATTCAATTATTATATATTACTATACTTTTATTTCCAGTTAATTATTATTTTTTTGCATGTGGACCTAGAGTTAAGGGACTACCGTCAATTTAGTGTGTCTCATTAACTTGTCACAATTATACACGAGTTGTGTGTGAGTTGTGAGTAATATATAGAGGTTACTTGCATGTTGGCTGATCCCTCGTGCGCATGCGTTGAAAATAACTGTCAATAGATGCATGTTAGAAGACTTGACAGTTATTAAGTATAAAATAGTGTTGTGGAAGTGACATGTGTTGGTGTGTCGTGGTTACGATGCATGTATAGTATCATTGGGGAGAGAGGACAGCTATTAGCGTAGGGGCTATATTTACTTTTATACATATTTTGGGCTGACAGCGACTCGGATGACCGCTACTTACTGCCCCGGGGCTGATAGCGACTCAGATGAGCACTACTTACTATCTATGGCCGATAGTGACTCGGATGAGCGCTACTTACTGCCACTCTTTATTTACTCTGCTGATCCTACAGCTCCTGCGTATAATGTTGTCCTCAAAGTGCATATCACTTAGACGGTTAGGAACCTAGTTGTGTTGTAGTTTTATAGTGTTTACTTTTGCAGTTATACTAGCATGTTCTTCCTGTATCTTGTTACGTCCCTCTGAGGACCTGGTGATTTCTCCAGGTGTGTTTGTGATTTTTGCATGTGCTCTAGTCAAGACCATAGTTACAATCTACCTTCGCGATGCTAGCTCTTGGATCTTCCTTCACTTCGCTCGACTCTTCCATCGTTGCTATGTATTTCTCTCTCTTTATTTGGCAGTGGATTTGTCTCCGCCCAACATTTTTTTACAAATGACGTTTATAAGTTGATTCAATGATATATTTATTTGTGGATGAGATTAGTTTCATGGCTTTCTATATTTCACAGCTTATGTATACATACGAGGGTTCCATATACTTCGTATGTATACAGTTGGCATGTCTACGTACTTAGTCCATGTATTTTGGGACTGGGGTATTATATGTTTTTGTGGTGGCTCATGCAGGTCTGTTTACACTTCGGTTACGTTACTGTACCGATGTGAGCCTGCACATAGGATTAGAGTCTAGGATCTCATCCACATACTTGATCTACTTCATTGACTTCAAAAATTTTGAATTCAGCTTGTTCGACTTCCTTGATTTGCATCTTGCTTGATTCCTTCGACCAAAATTCTAATTTTTTCCTTCGTGTGTGATAGAGATTAATAAGTTACCCATTACACTGCTAGTTTAACTCTTGTAAGTTGGATAGAATACCTCATCTAACAAACCTCTTGGTCCTTGTGACCCATAATAATAATTTTACTTAGACTGAAGGACTAGCCAACCAAGCCATAGACAAGGAAACATAGGACAACTGAATAGGCCCAAACTTTGGACTAAACTTATAGATCTTAAGGATCTTCGGCTATTACTTTCTTCATAATTATCCCCTACTTATATTTTGACTATCTTAAACGACTATTTTAGCCCAGTTTTGCAATCTTATCCTTTTATCGAGCTTGATCAAGGACAATATTTTATTGGAGGCCTCCAATAACATATTGTCTAATCAGAACCGGTGCATGACGGTCTGATCAACCTAAGTGCACTTGGTTCGCTCTTTTTAATCTACGTGGATTGAGATATACTTGCCCTCTAGGATCTCATCCGCGACTGCCTTGACAATTCTCTTTTGAATTATTTAGTTGCCTTTGAACTACGTGTTGTATTCAATAAACACCTGCTTCAAACTCTTTATCATTTTTGTCTTCACTCATTTTAGAAAGATAAAAATGCTCTTCACCAAATAGATAGACACGAAGTATTCTCCTAGTTGTATATACACAAGTATAGCTAACCATCGACCAAGTTATGTGACTATATCTTCATCTTGACTTACTCGACCTTCCTAAAAAAACTAGATCTATCATCATAACCTTCTAATCTCTTGACACTTGAAAGGAATTAGAATCGTCTCCTTAATTACACCCTTATCTAGGATACTATCTTCTCTCTCTAGAAGCCGTGTCCCTAACTTATTTTACTTCGATTACTTAATTATCTTTATTTCATGCGTTAGCTTGATCCTTTTAAATTTTTGTGCGTTAATTAGTGTCCCATGAACTCACACTTTCTATTTAAATCTTTTGGTGTCCCTTACCGTGACATTGATATTTGGAGCACAACACTAGACTTTTCCTTCTAACAAATTACATAAGCAAGACCTAGACAAGCCCACCTTTATGTAAGTATATCATGTCCCACTAAAACACGTATTCTTGTACTCTATTTTTATGATATGGCTTTCGGGTCAAAAAGACTAAACTGTAACCTTTACCATTATATCGATTTTTGACCACATATAGAGACTCAACCAAGACTCAAGTCTTTCGACCAAATAAATGATTGTGATCCACTAAATTCCTTAAATGCTTTACTTTGTCTTTATCTTGATTGCTTGACCCTTGTCCTTTTAGTATCTATTTTTTCCCCGCACAATAAATAGCGACCCCTATTTATTATCCAACCCTTACCACGATCATTAAACCTAACCATATTCCCTTCCAGATTGTATTGCTTTACTATGAGTCGTACAAACCTTGTTTCCTTGGATACCCTTGTACAGAGATGAAGATTTGATCATAACACGCTTTGGTTAGACATGAGTTAGATGGAAAAATCCTATAAAGGAGATTGGTGGTTATGAGTCATAAGTTAATTGTGTTATTTGATTAAGAGGTGTGATATTACGTTTTGGAAAGATCGAAGGATAGTATATTTGTGAGTGCCAAAAAGGCAGGAGATTAATCAAATGTTGAAGCGAATTTTATGCTTGGTGCATAAAGGATAAAACTTTCTTTACGTTGATAAATAAGTATAAACTTCCTAGAAGAGTTTGACTTTTACTTCAACTAACTTGATTGAAGATTTTTGAAATTTCAAAGGGAAATAAAGCTTGAGGAAATATGCATATTTATGTTGAAAAAAAAAGAAGGTTAGAGATTCATCTAGTATTTACTTTTGAGGAGACTATGAACGACAAAGGCTATTTTGGGGAAAAAATGTATATATGGAATATAAACTTGGGGAATATAATTTTTGAAAAAAAAATTCAATGATTTAAGATTTTATCTTTCTATTATGATTATGAATACAACTTTCGTGATGAAGATAGAAGTGATTTTAATTGATTGAAGGATTATTATAAAGGACAAAAATTTGATTTGAGGAAAATACTAGAAGTAGATTAAAATTTGAACGTTTTGAAAATCTATCGTTGAAGATCGTACTTAGAACATGAATATAGATAGAATTTAAAAATCTATGTGACTAAAATTTTGAAGGTTAATGATCAAAAGGAAAATAGGTTTCAAGGATTAAAGGATTTATGGAATATGAATCTTGATAAAATAGATGGAAGATTGAATATAGAAAGGCATTGATGATTATGCCGAGAGTTATGGCGATATCAAAAACAAGTTAGATGTTGAATAATCATAAGATCGAGGTGGAAGAGATTCTTGCCTATTTGAGTTACACATTTCGTTGATCGAATTTGATGGTTGACATGAGATATCTTCCAAACTATACCCATGAATTCATTTTCCTAGCTATCGTAATATTCGATTATTCAAAAATTGATTTCATTCAATGCCTTTTAAATTGATCAATTTTTTTCAAGAAACCCCTTCTATCGTCTCAACCCTACCTACCCTGTCTATTCCTAAATTTCGAGGACGAAATTCTTTTAAGTTGGGTAGTATGTAAATCCCTTAAATTTTTTTTCCTTATTTTATTTATATATTATCATATTTATTTTTCGTATTTGTACGTCGCGCGCAAGGTTGCGTTTCGTAATTACCTCATCGAGTGCGAATATGTGCGAAGTACTTATTTTTAGAAAACATTTTCGTTATATAATAATATAGCCTTCAAATAATATATGATAAATATTTTATTTTTATTTACTAATAGTTGTGAAAAGCATCACATCAGGAATTGTCAACACTTTACGTTTTTATTGTAAAAATGCTACTTCATTTTATTGGTAATTTAAAACTAGATTTATATAATTATTCTAGATTTATACGAGCTACATGAATTTAATTAATGTATAAAAAATTGATTTTTGAAATCTATAATTATTATTATTTTATTATTTCAAAAATGATATTTGGAATTATGTGAGATTTAATATTTAGTTAAATTACGATAATTTATTTTAGAAAAGATTTTACTGAATTCAATTTAAAATAAGCTTTTAAATTTAAAATATGATTTATATAGATTGAATCGGATTTGGATTTGATTGAGGGTTTCAAAATCGATTTGAACAAAATGATGGAATTATTCATCGGGGGTTTAAACTATACTAGTCCTTATCCAATTAGGAGCACCACCACCTATATAAGGAGAGGCTCCCTGCTCTCTTTCCATCAAAAATTCCACAACCAAAATCTACCACTAAATTATGCATCGTGTCCGTGCCCCTCCGATCTACTGTATTTTTTCGATTACAAATACATATTTTCTACCCCGTCCGACAATCCCGAATGCCACCATAATAGTCGTCCCGATTCCCATGCCGGCCTCCTCTACTACAACACTTTCCTGAGACCGCTACCAATCCCCGTCACCACCAGACCTCCCTCTCCATGTTGCCACACCAGCAGTCCCATCAACAAACCACCACCATCACCAAACCATCATCATCGCAGCATCACCCCTGACGCCGTCGACACATCCCATATCACCATCACCACCACCATTGCCTTCTGGTGACCAGACGTCCAAAAACCCGGCCAACCCAAAGACCCGGCCACAGAGCAACCCCTTGGACCGCCTTCTGCCCGACACCCGAAAGTTTAGCACGCGATCGTCCACGAACCGACCACCATCGCCACCAAATCCAAACACCAAACAAACAAGAAAATAAGGAAGACCTAGTACCTCCGCGCCGGAGCAGTCCACCGTCGCTTCCCCCGAGGAGCCCCACCACACGCACCCAGGCTGCGAGACCGTGCCGTCGGAGCAGCGAGCCCTCCGCGCGCAGATGCCCTGCTTGATCTCCTTCCCCCGTCGGCGTCCTCCGTAGCCGACCGCCCAGCACTCCTCGTCATTTGCCGCCGGCCAGCGACTCTTCCTCTATGCACTGGAGGAACCCGTCCCCACGGATGTACCCCCAGAACCGCCGCACCCTTCTCCGACCGCCTCCGCCGTGGTTCCACGGGCATCGACGCGCCCCCACCTCACCTTGGATGGGCACCCCCGGAGCCGATGTTCATATCGACTGGTACTTTCGACCCCTCTCCCTCCTTCTTCCTTACTAGCGCTCTCAACCCCAATCTAAACTCTCTTTCTCTCTCTCTCTCTCCCTCTCTTAAACCACAACTTTGTTTCTTTTCTTATGTTGTTTTATTTATTTGTTTTATCTACAGCTTTGGTTGCTTGTCTTATTGTTTTTCTTCTACTTTTTTCCTCTCGAGACAAGGACAGTAACAACGGTATAAAGTTGATTTGGTTATTATGTTTTGTTTTCTTTATATATATCATTTTTTTAATTATTGTTAGTAGTAGTAATGTTGCCATTATCAGTATTATTATTTGACCAAGGTTAATTTATCATTATTATTATTATTATATGTATATCTAATTAAATCATTAGGAATATTTTGTCATGAATTTGCTAATAAAATATTTTATTATATTTTTATATAATATTTTTTCTTTCAAAATTATATTGTAAAAAAATATAATTGTATTGGGCTTGGCCAAAAATATATTACCAAAATATTTTATGGTATTCTAAAAATGAATTTTTTAATTTATTTCCAAAAATTAAATATAGTTTTTGCCCAAAATAATTTTTCTAGATTTTTAACATTTTATATATATTTTACTAATAAAAAGATAGTTACCAAATTATGTTTTCAAGTATATATTAATATTTTGATTCTTTGACTCATAAAAAAAGTGTCTTTTTCAAATAGTATATATAAATTATTTTTAAGTATTTATGTGAAAGTATTATACAAATATTTCTAAAAATTTGTATATGTATCTACTTCCACAAATTCTCCCCAATTCTTTCCCTTGATCAGGACTGATCCCTCGTTCCTATTTTCATACAATTTTGGACCCCTTACACATCAAACATGGCTATCGAACAAAATGGACTTATTAGATCATCGTACCATACCAGGCGACACACCAGGCAAGATACCTTGCCATCTTTGCTGCTTACATTTAGTTGTATTTTAATATTTGATTATTATATATTACTGCACTTTTATTTCCAGTTATTTATTTTCTTCTTGCATGTGGACCTAGAGTTAAGGGACTACCGTCAATCTAGTATGTCTCATTAACTTGTCATGCTTATACACGAATTGTGTGTGAGTTGTGAGTAACATATAGAGGTCACTTGTGTGTTGGCTGAGCTCCCGTGCGCATGCGTTGGAAATAACTGTCAATAGATCCATGTTAGAAGACTTGACAATTATTAAGTATAAAATGGTGTTGTGGAAGCGACATGTGTTGGTACGTCGTGGTTACGATGCATAAATAGTATCATTGGGGGGAGAGGATAGCATTAGCGTAGGGTCTACATTTACTTTTACACACATTTTGGGTCGATAACAACTCGGATGAGCGCTACTTACTACCCCGGGGCCGATAGCGACTCAGATGAGCGCTACTTACTGCCCATGGCCGATAGTGACTCGGATGAGTGCTACTTAATGCCACTATTTATTTACTCTGATGATCCTGCAGCCCCTGCGTAGGACGTTGTCCTCAAAGTGCATATCACTTAGACGGTTAGGAACCCAGTTGTGCTGTAGTTTTATAGTGTTTACTTTTACAGTTATACATGGCATGTTCTTCCTGTATATTGTTACGTCCCTCTGAGGACCTGATGATTTCTCTAGCTGTGTTTGTGATTTTTGTAGGTGCTCTAGTCCGGGCCATAGTTACAATCTACATTCGCGATGCTAGCTCTTGGATCGTCCTTCGCTTCGCTCGATTTTTCCATCGTTGCTATATATTTTTCTCTCTTTAGTTGGCAGTGGATTTGTCTTCGCCCAATGTTTTTGTACAAATAACATTTATAAGTTGATTCGATGATATATTTATTTATGGATGAGATTAGTTTCATGGCTTTCTATATTTCACAGCTTATGTATACATACGAGGTTCCATATACTTCGTATGTATATAGTTGGCATGTTTATGTACTTTGTCCTTGTATTTTGGGACTGGGGCGTTACAATAAATTATGATAATAGATCTATCATTGAACTACTAAAGCATGATTATGTGAAGGCTAAGATGAACATGCACCTGTAACTATGCTTCAAGTCAATAAAGACCATACTAGGAAAATATGTGGTTCTTGACTATATAAAGTCAGAAAAGAATTGTAAACCACTTGATGACTGTCTAGGACATTGATCCTAGGATCATCGAAGCGGATGAGGTTAAGCCTATAAGTAAGTCACCAACAGTAACAACCCAACCGAGTCTGACTGGAGATCCCAATAAATCGGTTCAATGGGTATAAGCAAACTGGACTTCTGTGACTAATATGGAACACTGACTATGAGATTAAATTCTCAAAACTAATGCCCAATCGGATGTACGAGGTTATACAATAATACCTCATCCCTATGGTGATAGCGTTCTGGTGTGATATGGTTAGGATAAATTTTAACTCTTAGTAGGTCCAAGCAAGATATGTAGGACCAACCCTTGAGGACTTACCTATATAAGAGGTCGTGAAGGTCGCGACTATAGGATAGGTGATCCTATGCAAATCTCATGAATATGGATTAAGTGCACATGGCTAATCAAAAGCGCCACCTGATAGACCCAAGAACCTCTAGCGCACTATGTGTGATATTTTTTAAATCTAGTTCAAGAAGTCTAATTCAACGCATAGTTCATGGAGCACTTATTCAGATAAAGAGAATAGTCACTAAGTACGATTCAAGGCTGTAGCCCATCTCATTTATGTATAGTATATACTTGTCAAGAAATTCATTATTATCATTCCTATGTTTTTTGGAACTTGGTTTTTTTTTGAGGGGGATTGTTGTATAGTTTGACTAGACAAACACAAAAAAACCAAGTCTTACTTCTTTTGTCCGGTTATTTTGCCTCCTTAATGTTGGGCTTTACTAACGTTGGAGTACCATCCATTATATTGCTATATAGAGAGTCATGTTCTTCTTTGTTTTACTTGACTTGAGGTGCAAACTCTCTACTAAAAATTCTCCTGCCTTCTCCCTCTTTTAAATTCAAAAACATTGTTCTTCATCTTTGTGCTCTGGGCAAGGGATAAGTTTGTATCATCCTCTTCGAGTTGTATGCGACGACAAGAAGCCGATAGTATGGAGGTTTTACCACCAGGAGCATTCGAGAACAGTCTACACCTAGACCTCGAATCATCTCTTACGGCGGTGCATTGTGCGCGAATTCCCCAGAGGCTGGTAACACCAAACTTTGTTTTAATTTTATTTACAGGTTAACAGAAAAGGAATATTTTGCCAATGACATATGGGTGTCATGTGGAGGTGTTTTCCTAAGAGAAAAAATAATTAACTTCTCAAGAAAGCATTTATGGTTTTTGTCATGCTCATGAGATAATTAGCTTAGGAGCTAAGCCCAAAGGGGCTTGGCAACTCAGACTCAGGCTCAAGCATGCAAAGTGGTATTTTGTTATCGTACTTTACACTTAGTACGTTAGCATCGTCGCATGGTGCTTAGGTGCTCGTCTTATGCGCGAGGTACGTAAATGGCCGCATGCGTGGGTGCATGTTTGGGCGCATGCGTAGACTAGGAACGACCATGCATGTCTAGCTATATATGCTGGTGTCTAGCCGCATGGGCTGATACATAGTTCCTCGAATATGGGGATTTTAACGTTTATAGAAGTTTGAGTCAATAATTCATATCCATCTTTTGAGGGATTTGAATTTAATTTAGTCAAATCTCTCCATAAATCATTTCTATCTTTTCGTATCAGTTGGTGGCTAAGATTAGGGTTTGAGTGTTTGCAAAAAATAAAAGAAGTTTGATTTCTATAAACTAAGAAAGAGTACAAAAAGTACAATTGATTTCTGGGAAAGTACAACTATAGGAATCTGATCAGAAGACGATCACTTTATCCCATGGACGATGTGATATCGAGGACACGAGCCTCTGGAGGATGCAACAACACTTTAGCAGGAGATTATGATCATTCGTGATGCTTTAAGACAGATTTGAAACTTTATTTATAGATTTCTTTAAAATAACTGTTTAGCAGTTATTCTGGATTGTGCGCACTTCAGGTTATACGCCTCCTGTTCACTTGTACGAGCGTTTGTACTAAATGCTAGGGACGCGTGGCATCGTTTAAGTGAGATGCGCATGGTCGTGGGCAGTGTAGTGAACACGTTCTATGAAGTTAGTGGTATGTGCGCCACATCATCCTGCTCTGGAAATCAATTTGATCACCTTACGCGAGCTTCATCAGGTTGTGCGAGGGCACAATGTAGCAACTTGTGCGAGTGGTTATACTAACTGCTGTGGATGCATGGCATCATTTGAGTGAGATGCACATGGTTGTGAGCAATATAGTGAACACGTTCTACAAATTTAGTGACATGCGCGCCATGTCACCCTGCTCTGGATATCAACTCGATCATATTGCGCAAGCTTCATCAGGTTACGCGGGGGCGCAATATAGCAACTTGTGTCTGAGTTCAACCTCGTGCATCCTGACACATTGCATAAACTGTTAGTTGACCAAATCTTCTCGAGCGCCGTGTTGTACGGGATTCGAACAGATTTTCTTTGATATACGTGCTGTCAGTTGTCAGGCAATGATGTTGTTATTGTCTTTCGAGAAAACTGCCACATGTCTCTTGCGCAACCTGAGGTTGGCGCAACCTGAGATTGGTGCAACCTGATGCGGCACAACTTGATATAGGCACAACTTGATATGGCGCAACCTATTGAAATGATGCATTTTGATGAGATGACTTCTGGGTGAGTAGCATAGCTTAATTTTTAGCCTCTACAAGACCCCATTCAAATTTTTTGAAACTTGAAAAGACTTCAAAGTTTCGAAATACTTTGAATTATAAATGACTGTGTCTCGGTTGCGCCAGTCAATTCGAGCCCGGTTCTTCAGTGCAAGTTGCGTGATTCAGCCTCACATGTAAAGCTATAAATAGTCGTACCCTTTGGATTTTTTATTCTTCATCATCGTTTAGGATTCCTCAAAACCCTATTTTTTCTCCTTCTTCCCGATCTTCGAGAGTTTCCTTCAACAACTCTCAATGGCCGCCAAGCACTCTACTGCCACGAAGGGCAAGAATGTGGCCGAGTCCTCTATGCGAGCTCCGCCTTCGTCACGCCGAGAGACGGCCAACCCGGCCATGGAGGGTAAGTATCTAACCATAGACCCGATTGTCGACCACCCTATTTAGGGTTTGGCCTGATTCTGTCATCGTACAACCACTCTTTCTAGAGTTGGGCGCACCCCATAACTTGCGTCTCCCTTTTTAGGGTTTGGTTGCTGTCGACCCGCGTTGTGCAACGTTTCAAAAAGTTGTGCTACCTTTTGGGCGCAACTTCGACATGTTGCGTGGTAAGATGCGACACAACCTGATTACTGTGCATAGTCGCGCAACCTAATGGTCGCGCAATGCAAAAAGTCGTGCACTCTTAATAAAAAAATATTATTAAGTGCTTGGTTCATTCCCAACAATGAACCTATTTATGGGGTGCTCTTTTCTAAAACGTCTTTTTTCTTTCTTCCTCGTTAAATGTTACCCGCCCATTTATGGGGAAGACAAAGAGTTGGCGGGGGCCGACCTTTACTGTATATATATAAGGGCATGAGGTTCAAACTCCATCTTTATTCACTCTCATGGCATCCAAAGAGAACATGAAGAAGGAGGCGAACGTCAATGGCAAAGCTTCTGAGGAGAAGTCTAACTCTGCGCCTGCGACGTATTTGCTGGAAGCTGATCCGTCCCTAATGGTGGAGAACTTCCTAGACTGTTTTGACCTGACCCCATCCGTCTTTACTCGTTCCAGTGGTGGGTCACCGTCTTTCGAAGAGTGTGGCGCATTGGAACAGAGGGAAGGGTTCCTCCATTTGATGTACCGCTCGGAGATCCACAACATGGAGGAGTTAAGTGCTGCTTTGCGTCAGACTGGTGACGGAAAGAAAGAGTGACGTGATATGAGAGCGTCATTTTCCATATTGACCATAGCGCCTACGTCTGTAGTGTCTGTCTTCTTTTTATAAAATGAAAAATCTTGGCTTTATTAAATCTTGGCGCGTTTAAGTTTTGTTGTGTAACTGTTTTGACACATCCCACACATTAGATTTTTCTCGAAATATACGCCCAGGGACGCACGTGGCACCTCACATGTGATTTCAAATCTTCTGAACAACACATGGCACCTCACATGTGATTTCAAATCTTTTGTGTTCTATTATTCTCAAAATATACGCCTAGGGACGCACATGACGTTCCAGCCTCAATTGTATATAAATGGAAAGAGAGCATTCACTGTATTCTCATCTTCTTTCTAATGCTTGCAGGGGACCGACTGACAAAACTCCCCAGAAGTGGTATCGATGACCTTGGATGCTATGGAGCTGAACCACCTTGACACACACATCAGACAGCTCAAAACTCTTCATGTTTAAAAGGGCTTCCTCGAGATGGTAGGAAGGGCCTTTATACATGAAAGTTGGATGGTGGAGACACAAATCTAGGAATCGTATCACAAAGGTGATCTCATTCCTACTTCTCACGAAGGTTCGTCGTTTCTCCACCAGTTATATTGACAACAACTTGTCTTCGAGCTGCTGTACTCTGTCGTTCTCCTCTCGTCTTTCTGAGAGAGAAGACCAGAGTTGATTTCGTTGCTTTGCTCGCTGTTTCAGGTCGAGTCAACAAGGAACTGGCACCAACAAGAAGATCCAAAGATGTAATAGACCTCTATTTGTTGTATCATAATAAAAATTCGAGATGTAATAGATTTCCATTAAGATGTAACTATATTTTTAAAGAAGGAATAAAGAATGATTTTTTTCTCATTTATGATTTGATTTGATGTGATGATATAGAAAATAGAATTCAAAGGTAATGTGAATATGAACCTATTTTTTCTATTGATGATTCTTAAATCAGCTGGGACTTAAAGACATGATATCAGGGTTCCAAAAGACATATTTGATGAATCGGATAGACTCTACTGGGGATTTGAATATTTATTATTCGTGGCTTCATGTTGCGAAACAAATAAAAACAAAAAGATTGATGAATGAATAAGCAAGCCTTTTCGAGGAAAGGTCGCTTCGGTTCTCGAGACAGACAATAAATGAAGACCTCTTCACGAGATGAAAAGAGATAAATAAATGAACATGCCTTTTCGAGGAAAGGTCGCTTCGGTTCCCACGACAGACTTTTTTGGCCTTTCAGTCTCTAAATAGTGCGGAACTTTTTGGAGAATGTTATCCACACCTATTCTTTCATTGCGAAGATGTACCTAAGGAGGCTGAGATCATCCCGACGATCGAAGCTGCTATCGACACTTCTTCTGACGAGCCTCTGCTGCCTATCCAGCCGGAAGTGGGAGAAAGCTCGGCTGTTCTTGAATAGAAGCAGGACATTCTTGCCAAACTGGTGGAACCTGGAAGCACTGCCGAAGAAGAAGCTCTGAGGAAAGCCACGTGTGAATTGTTGGTGTCATCCAACAATAATGTATTCGAGCTTCTTGCAAAATTTATCTTCGATCAGGAGGGCTCTGGTCCTCGTTGATTTTATGTATTTCCTTATGTTTGAACTATTACAATAAAAAAGAATTTTACTTACATCCTGATTCTCTGTGTTGATATCTCTTTGTCTTCAAACATGATATTTCTTGAAAAATTTGCCATTGATAGGCATCATGGCGACTCACCATCCATACCAGTCAATTGATAAGCTCCATTTGAGAAAACTTTGCTTATAATGTAGGGTCCTTCCTACTTTATTTCAAATTTACCTTTGCTCATGTGCATCATAGTCATAGGACGTCTGACGGTTAGAACTAGTTCTCTTTTTTGAAATGCTCGCAATTTGACTTTACGGTTGATTGAAAGCTTTTGATAGACGGGCTTGGTATAGCTTAATATGATGTTAAGCTAGGAGCCGTTTCTCATCAAGCGCTTCAAGCTCCTGAAGTCAAAGACGATCATTGTTTTCTGTTGTGAGTTCATTGGCAATTGCAATCCTTAAGGAGGGGATTTGAATTTCTAATGGTAGGACAGCTTCGCAGCCATATACCAAAGAGAAAGGTGTACAACCAGTTGGAGTACGTACAGTAGTGCGATAAGCCCATAGACATTCTCCAAGATTTTCACTCTAATTTCTTTTATTGGTAGAAACGAATTTCTTGAGAAGCTTGATGATAGTTTTGTTAAATGCTTCAGCCAAACCGTTCGCTATAGGATTGTAGGTCGTGGAAGCAACATTGTTGATTCTGTTATCATTGGAAAACCGAGTAAATTTTTGACTGATGAATTGTGGTCCATTATCATGAATGATTCGTCGAGGAACGCTAAATCTGTATATCACATGATGTTTAATGAAGTTGATGACGCTGCTAGTCTTGACTTCAGATAAAGGTATGGCTTCCGTCCATTTTGAGAAGTAAAGGATTCACATTCCTGGGTGAGTCTACTAATCTTGGAGTCCTTCACTTGAGAAATTCCCTCATGAGTAACATCCAAGAGTCTCCATATTTTATTGGAGGTCTTACAGGTAGAAATCCTATTGAACTCATTGCTATCAAGGGCACAATAGAGAGCTTTAATAGCTTTAACATCCCGACTAGCAATCTTTTTATCATTTTTGGTAAGTGTATCTTTAAGGGTTTCTGAGACTACTTCCTCAATAACCATGGTAGATACAGGAATGCCATTAACGACACAATCCTATAGATCATAGTCTAGGGATTTCAGATAAATAGCCATCCTAATCTTCCAATAGTTACAGTTAGTTCCATCAAATAGAGGAGGTCTATTTGTGGATTGTCCTTCATTGTGGAATAAGTTAATACTAGGGTTAGTGGCCATGGATCTCTCTAAGGATGTAAGTTCAAATCAAGAGACAAAGCTCTGATACCAATTATATAACCCTAGAGGGGAGGTGAATAGGGTAATAACATTATTACCAAGAGAACTAAGCAATTTATATGATAATAAAAGAGAGAGATAGAATCAAACACTCGATGTATCCTGGTATCATCCCAAGGGGCACTCCAGTCCCGGAACTCTCTCCGGCTTTAATCTATTGTTTGAGTAAATAGTTACACACGAGTTTGGATCCGAAGAACTCGTCAACTTCAACACGAGTTTGGATCGGAAGAGCTCGTCAACTTCTTACACACGAGTTTTCCTCCGAAGGCTCGTCAACTTCAATAGAAAAGAAAGAAGGCTTTTGATCTGATCTCCAATACTTTGAAGATTGAAGAATACAACTCTTGAATACTCTAGCACTTTTGGTAGGATGACAAATTAAAGCTTTTGGGTAGAGTAGTAATGGTGAGGCTCTTGATTGTTAAGAAAATTTATGGCTCAAGTGGATTGTCTCTTAAAGAAGACACAACCACCTTAAATAGAGAACCAAGAGAGCAAGGCATTTAATGCTCCAAAAGCACGGCTGATGGAACACCGTCGGTATGCGGCAGCATTCCGTCGGTGTACCATTCTGAACAGAACGGTAATAAATCTAGTCGTTGGAGCATTTAATGCTAACATCTATCCATTAGAAAATCAAACATAAGGTAGTCGGAATACCGTCGGTTCAGACCGTTGTGCCGACGGTATGCCGTTTTTGTCACAAAACTAGTTCTGAGTGGAAAAATGGTATACCGTCGGTACCTATCGGTATGCCGTCGGTATGACATTTTTTGCCACAAAACTTGTTTGTGTGGGAACACGGTATATTGTCGGTGCCTTTCGGTATGTCGTCGGTATGCCGGTTTTCGTCACAGAACTATTTCTGAGTGGAAAAATTGTATACCGTCGGTACCTTTTGGTATACCGTCGGTATGCCTATCTTTGTCACAGAACTAATTCTAAACAAGAGAATCGGTATACCGTCAGTATGCCATAGTATATCGTCGGTATTCTATTTTGTAAGATGAGTGATTATTTGAATGAGTTTAGGAGGGGCTTTTGGTTTGTCATCCACCTTAAGTTTTACATGGAATGTCCTAGACCTTGTACAAGCTCTAGGACCTTGAAATCTTTTGAGAGAAGGCTTTAAGTAAGTGGTGGCTTCTCTTCAGTCTTGCTTTAAGTACTCCATAAGTTCTCCAATTAGGCTTAATGAGTGGCTTTGATAAACAGATATTTTTGTAGCAGCCTTTGGAAAGCTTGATGGTATATCTGTTTGCTGAGAAGATAGAGAAAACTAAAATAGGACGATGCAGTTATTTATTATCAAAATTAATATGCCAACAGGTAGATGGCCAGAGTGGGGTGATCAGCTGCGAACAAAGTTTTCGGATGAAGAAGACCTACCCTCGACTTTATAACAAACGTTATGGTGGGTTGGCTCGTCGGGGAAAGTGGTAGCGACTGCCTTAGACGACTGAGCTTAGCCTTCCCCTTCCCTTTGGCTGCGGCAGATTTGGGAGTCTGGCAAGAAGAAGTCGGAAAGAGTTAGAAGAGACAAAGAGTTGATGAAGGTGAAGAAGAAGAACGAACAAAATAATTCTCTCCAAAAGTATAGTGCCCTGGTTCCGTTGCGGAGCACGGATCGAGCTAGCGGCCGAATGGCCGAGTCAGATGGGATTGGGAAAACTTTACCAGGATCGCAGGATAATGAATTGAGATCCTTTTCTCGCTATGGATTGGACTCTTTTGAAATGATGCCAAGATACGGTGGCGTACTTCTTGGTGAAAGAATTCTATATAAGTGTCGTTTGCCCCGAGATCGTAGTCCTGCTAGTTTTCGATGTCGCTTTCCATGTTGGTTTTTGTGTGCATTTTCGTAATTGTTTTCGATGAATGTTTTCATGGATTTACTTTTACTGTCTGTATATCCATATCGAATCACTTAGAGAAAAGAGAAAGAAGTATGTTGACTAGATGTTTGTGCCAATGCAGGTGCTAATGCAGTGAACCGAGCTTGACGTTGCGTGGAAGACCTCTTTCTCTTGGTAATTCACTAACAAGTGAGTGGATTTGATCCTTCGACGATCCTTGATCATTAGGCTTAACAAAGGATGACTTGTTATTGCGTTTGGTGCTTTAAAAGATACTTAGTAAGAACCCAGAAAGATAATAAAAGATAAATTATCACATAGCTAGAATTATGTTGCAAATTAAATGATATATTGTATGCTGTGATTTTAAATGTTCAACATGTGATGCAAAGACCCAAGAATTGGGCGGTGAGTATATCGAACTTCGCTTTGAAAGAATGGTAACACTAATAAATAGTCCCTTGGTTGGATAAAGGAGTACGCGAGCCTACAGCTCGAGGCAAGTTGGCAAAAAGAAATGATAAATGTGGCTTATGTATAAAAGATGCTATTATCATGCATGTTATGTCTCTTATTAGTTAAGTTGTATTACGTGCATGGTCATGGACAACTTGTGCACAAGGTAGATACCCTGCAATAGTTGGTCCGATCAATAGTGAACAATGGGGCTCAAGGCACTCTAGTCTCAAGAAAGAGTGAGATTGTAGAGGCAGAAGAACCCCAGGCCGCTAAGAAAGCAAGTGTCGTGAACGACATTACTAAGTTCAAGAAAATCTGCAATGTTCCATTCAAGGGGACGGAAGAAGCCACCATTGCTATGGATTGGCTAGTTGAAGTGGTGGATCATCTTGAAGCCTTGGTTATAACTAGATCTAAGAGGGTATCGTCTGCGAAACTACTACTGGTTTCCAACGCACACTACTGGTGGCAAAGTCATAAATGGATTCTTGTGGGAGTAAATGGAATGACAATAATTATTTGGAAAAATATTCTGGGAGGCTTTTCTTGCTCAGTATTTCTCCTCGACTGAGTAGCGAGTGAAGGAACTAGGGTGCCAGAAGCTGGAACAGGGAAACATGACCGTAAAAATGAGGTAGAGTTTTCAAGACTATCTCAGTATGCCATTACAAAGTTTACCGATGAGGCAACCAAGGCTCGTCGGTTTGAGCAGGGTTTGAGGCCTGCTTTGAAAGATCAAGTGTCGTTCAGAAGTATAAGACCTTCCAAGTGTCTTATGAACACGCCAGGGAGTTGGATCCACACTTTCTTGCGACGACGCCTATGCAAGCGTCGGTGCAAAATGTCAATAACAAAAGACCGATGAATGGCGGTGGATATCAAGCACCAAAGCGCCAGAATCATCGCGACTATCAGCGATACAATTAGGGTGGACCATTCTACAATAGGTGCCACAACAAATGGCACTTTGCTAATGACTGCCATGTCTTAGAGGGAGGATGTTTTGAATACGGTCATTTCGGCCATTTGTCTCGGGACTGTCAAAGAGGGAGAACCCATCCTAACCCTTTGAGGCATCAGCATCAGCATCAATATTAGCAAAATCGTGGACAGGCAACACAAACGCCTCATTCGGCACAGAATTAGAGGCCCGATGCTCAGGGCCAAGTCTTCGTATTGACCCAGGAGGAGGCTCTTGCATCATATACTGTCATGACGGGTATGTTATTATTTAATAGTATTCCTGCACATATTTTATTTGATTCTGGTGCCACGCATAGCTTTATATCTACAAATTATGCTAGTGAAGATGAATTAGAAATGTCAATGCTAAATGTAAATCTTAGTGTTTGTAATCAATCAGGATTGGAGATGCCTACTAACATGATATGTAGGGATGGTTACGTATGTATCGGAGACATGAAACTATTGTTGGATGTAATCGTGTTTGATATCAAAGAATCTGAAATCATTCTGGGAATCGATTAGTTAAATACATGTTGTGCGATGATCGACTGTACGGAGAAGTGAGTTGTGCTTCGTCTACCTAGGGAAACAGAATTCTTACTCGACCGGTTCGTCATCGAAAAAGGCATTTATGGTGATTTCGGCTACTACGGCCCGACGAATGTTACATTCTGCCTGCGAAGGGTATTTAGCCTCTGTTCGGGACACCCACAAGAATGGTGCAGACGCAGCGAACATTGAAGTCATGGCAGAATTTCTTGATGTGTTTTTCGACAAGATACCCGAAATGCCTCCGAACCGAGAGATCGAATTTACTACCGATACATTTCTAGATACTCGTCCGATCTCAAGGGCCCCGTACAGGATAGCGCCTGCTAAAGTAAAGGAATTCAAAGTGCAGTGACAGAAACTGTTGGATAGGGGGATATATTAGACCCAGTATTTCTTCTTGGGGTGCGTCGGTATTATTCGTAAAGAAGGATAGTTCAATGTGACTGTGCATCGACTAATACGTACGAGCTGAACAAAGTTACAATTTGGAATAAGTAGCCATTGCCTCGAATAGACGACCTCTTCGATCAACTACAAGGGGCATCTGTATTTTGAAAGATTGATCTTCGCTCAAGCTATGATCAGTTGAAAATCAAACTAGATGATGTCCCGAAGTCTGCGTTATGTAAACCCCCTCATGTAATTTTTCCATTTTTACTAAATAACCCTATATATATATATATATATAATTAAGGTGGATGTGTAGCCCTGTGTATATATGTTAGATACCATGGAGTATGGGCCGATCTTCCCATACTCCATGGTATCTAACATATATACACATCCGCCTTAATTATATATATATATATATATATATATATATATATATATATATATATATTTTTTTTTTTTTTTATATATATATATGTCACGCCCCAGAACCAAAATACTGGAGAGCGGGGGCAGACACAGCCAGCTACGTATATTGAAATGGAAACCACCTCGATATACGGTCACGGCTGTCTAGATATGTGAGGGTTTTCTACAAGCCAACAGTCTCTTATGGTCATGAACAAGCCTAGTGTCTCAATCACAGCAAGTAAGTAAAGTCGTAAGATGTATGATCATTAAATATACAATAATAAGGCGTCCCAAATATCACATATTCAGCTGATCATGAAGCTAGTCGTTACAAAATGTTAGGACTAGCAAGAGTTTAGTCATACATGATCAATCCTAGGATTTGTCAATCATGTTTATAGCCCGTAGGCAGACAGTAAGTAAAAGTGCAGCGAGCTAACAGGTGCTCGTCGGCTAAACGCCTCAAAAGAATAATTTTACAATAAAGTGGGCAAAACAAAAAGGAAAACCCACTCTTGGCCCGGGTTCCGTCTAGTTGTCACCATTGGGCTGGAAGCTTGGTAGATCCTCGGGAGCTGCTCCGAAATCTGGCCACACAAAACCAGCTGGGTCAACCCCAGAAAGAGCAAGTGCCGCAAGGGGGCCACGAAATAAGAACAAAAGCCAGCAAATAGCACAAGAAAACTAATATTAAAACTAGAATTATGAAAACATGTCAGGATGATATACGACGAGATAACCATGGAACTATTCCGATAGCCAGGTTACAACCCGTAAACCAAACAAGGACCTGGGTTGTAACCCTTCATCTGAACAGAGCTTGGTTTTCCACCATTTATTGGCGAGATAAGTAATGTAAGAAATCAAGACAGGAAACAATCTGGTACTGGATCAAGACATGACTAGACTGGTTATACCTCATTCAATCAATCACGGCCAAGCAGATCCTACGGCTTACTACTTTAACTAACTAGGGTTATCACAGGCCTAATTACTAACAAGATGCAGCGAGATTGTTCCACAGCCACAAGCCCTGCAGACCATCCAGGCTACCCAGGACGAAAGATTAGGGTTAAATTTAGGTGGGTACATCGCCCGGGAGACAAATGTACCATTAGGTGACTTAGAGGGTGCAACACTCGACGGTGCGCTGGAAATGTGCCCTACTCGACGACAGGCTACAGATCCCAAGAGCGCCCAGGTAACGGGATTGCCTGTAGCTGTGTCAATCTTTTCATGACTACTGTGTTATTCTAGTTATTAACCTTAATCCATTTTAGTAGGTACTCCTGACCGTGGTACTCAGGAGTTCCATCCTAGACATGATGCAAGACTGGACAAGTGGATTAACAAGCAAGCAAGAAAGAACCACCCACGGTGTCAAGACAGGTCAGTTTAGGTTATCAAGTCATGTCAAGTCAGGAGTGCGCCGCCACGGGCCACTATCAAGTCAGGTTGGTCATGTCAGGAGTGCACCACTACGGGTCACTGTCGTGTTATGCAAGTTCTTTGCCATATCATGCCATATACAATAGTCATTCCAAACACATTAAGTAAAATCAAGTTTATGATAAAAGGCGTAAGGATATAAAATGGGCATAAAATATCTAATAAAATATCAAAATACGGGTCAGGGAATGCGTACGCACAAAAGCACGTACGCAGGGGGAATGCATACGCAATATAACACGCACGCAGGAGGGCAGCATATGTGAAAGTCACGTACGCTCAAGGGGGCAGCGTATGTGAAAAGTCACGCACGCTCAGGGGCAGCGTATGTGAAAGTCACGCACGCTCAAGGGGCAGCGTACATAAAAAGTCACGCACGCTCAGGGGGGGCAGCATATGTGAAAGTCACGCACGCTCAAGGGGGCAGCGTGGGTGAAAAGTCACGCACGCTCAAGGGAGCAGTGTGTGAAAGTCACACACGCTACAGGGGAGCAGTGTGTGAAAGTCACGCACGCTACAGGGAGCAGTGTGTGAAAGTCACGCACGCTACAGGGGAGCAGTGTGTGAAAGTCACGCACGCTACAGGGAGCAGTATGTGAAAGTCACGCACGCTACAGGGAGCAGTGTGTGAAAGTCACGCACGCTCAAGGAAGCAGTGTGTGAAAGTCACGCACGCTACAGGGGAACAGTGTGTGAAAGTCACGCACGCTACAGGGAGCAGTGTGTGAAAGTCACGCACGCTCAAGGGAGCAGTGTGTGAAAGTCACGCACGCTCAAGGGAGCAGTGTGTGAAAGTCACGCACGCTCAAGGAGACACGCTTCCAACAGGAAGCGTACTCAAGCCTGCGTACGCAGCACTAAAGAGCGCGCGTAGCCCAGTGTGCGTAAGCTAAGCAGCTCTGCACACTGCTCATTGTCTTCTCCAAACAGCAAGAACACCATGTAAGAACCCAAAGCTTCACAAGTTCATAACTTGGCCATCCGAACTCCAAATTCAGATTTCCAAAGTTCCAACTTGGGTAGAATTGAATGCTCTTCCACTTGGAAACATCAAAAACCCATAAAATCCAACTTGAGAAGCTCAAACCATGCAAAATCCGAAAATGGAAATAACTTAGATCTATCACAATGGAGGCTCCAAATCATAAAAACCTAAGTTCTAATGTTGATCACCATGTCCTAATCTAGCAAATGGACAAAGAAAAGAGGGTTCTCATGTAGTGGCAAGATGCACTTGCCTAGGGTTGGGAGAGTTGTGTAGAGGAAGGAGAAGAAGAAGAAGAAGAAAATTAATGGTGGTGGTAATGAAGAGAGAGAGTGGTAGGTGGGGATATAAAGAGGGGGAGTTGTGGTGGGGATGAGGGGTAGCATAGGTTAAGGTGCTCCATTACATAAACCAAACCGAACCAACCCCATAAAACCGAGCCAAGCCAAAAACCCAAATACAAAAAATATCGAAATTCCACAAGCTGAAAAAAAAAAAAAATACATGCCAAAATCCAGATACGAGTATAAATACGGAGAATACGGGAAATACGGGAAATGAGGGTGACAACTCTACCCACCTTAAAAGAATTCCGTCCTCGGAATTTAATCAAACAGCTAGAGATTGTCACGACAAGCTACACTAAGCACAGACAAGTTACACTAAGCAGTTCAATCATTCAATCATACAATACAAGCAAGGAAGGGATAACGTAAGGCATAAGAAAGACATTATACCTCACGAGTCAAACAGATAGGGATATCGCGATCGGATGTCGTCCTCATGCTCCCACGTTGACTCACCTAGAGAGTAATGACCCCAAGCAACACGGACTAATTTAATAGTCTTGTTCTTGAGTATCTTCTCCCTCCGGTCCAATATAGACACGGACCTCTCCTCATACGAAAGGTTGGTACCAACAACCAATTCCGAATGGTCTAGGATGTGGCTCGGGTCCGAAATATACCGTCGTAATTGGGACACATGGAATACATCATGCACCTCACTTAGCGACGGCGGAAGAGCGAGACGATAGGATACATCTCCTACTCGCTCTAGAATATCGAACGGCCCTATATACCTAGGACTAAGCTTTTCCCGCACGCCGAAGCGAATGACGCCGCGGTTAGGCGAGATCCTAAGGAATACATGGTCGCCGACAGCAAATTCTAAGGGACGTCGATGAGTATTGGCCCAATGGCGCTGGCGGTCCTGGGCAACTCGGAGGTGATCTCTGACCTTCCTAACCACTTCAACCGTCTGGGAAATTAATTCGGGTTCGAGCATCTGTCTCTCCCCGACATCGTCCCATGCTAGCGGAGATCTGTACTTTCTGCCATAGAGAGCCTCGAAGGGTGCCATCTGGATACTGGCCTGATAACTTTTGTTGTACGAGAATTCCACCAGGTGCAGATGATTCTCCTATGAACCACCGAAGTCAAGGGTACAGGATCTCAACATATCTTCAAGAGTCTGGATTGTGCGCTCTGATTGACCATCCGGCTACGGGTGATAAGCTGAGCTGAACTGAAGGTGAGTCCCCAAACTCTTTTACAAGCTGTGCCAAAAGTGTGATGTGAATCTTGAATCCCTGTCTGAGGTGATGCTGACTGGCACACCGTGAAGCCTGACGATCTGCCTGAGATACATCTCTGCTAACTGCGCCGTCGACTGTCCAACTCTGAATGGGAGAAAGTGTGCCACCTTGGTAAGCCTGTCCATAATTACCCAAATAGCATCTCTGTCGGCCGGAGATCTGGGCAATCCGGTCACAAAATCCATGGTTATATGCTCCCATTTCCATTCTGGGATCGGTAAGGGTTGAAGAAGTCCAGCGGGCCTCTGATGTTCAGCTTTAACCTGTTGGCAAATCAAACACCGAGAGACAAACCGGGCTATCTCCCTCTTCATGCCATTCCACCAGAAATGCTGACGAATATCACGGTACATCTTTGTACTACCCGGATGAATAGAATAATATGAACTGTGGGCTTCTGCCATGACTTCCTGTCTGATATCTCTACTAGGTACACAAAGACGAGTGCCGTGCCGAAGTGTACCGTCTTCATGGATACATAACTCTGGCCTTCTTCCTGCTTCACACTCTGCTCTGAGTCGCTGAAGCTTGGAATCTGCTGACTGTGCCATCCGGATCCTCTCAACTATGCTGGACTGAACCTGTAGACTGGCCATCAATGCCACACTGGTAGGAAGAACCACTTCAATTCCCATCTTCTGAAGATCTGTCAACAATTCTGGTTACGTCGTCAGGAAATAAACTCCGGCTCTCCTGCTCAATGCATCTGCTACAACGTCAGCCTTCCCAGGATGATACTGCAAATCCACATCATAATCCACCAATAGCTCGAGCCATCTTCTCTGCCGCATATTAAGGTCCTTCTGGGTGAAAACATACTTCAGGCTTTTATGATCAGTAAAGATCTCCACTCTATCTCCGTACAAGTAGTGTCTCCACAACTTCAAAGCAAACACTACTGCCGCCAATTCCAAGTCGTGGGTCGGGTGATTCTTCTCATGATCACGAAGTTGGCGTGACGCATAAGATATTACCTTCCCATGCTGCATCAAGACACACTCCAATCCTCTGCCTGAAGCGTCGCAATAAACTGTGAATCCTCCGGTCCCATCTGGAAGGGTAAGAATGGGAGCCGTTATCAAACTTCGCTTCAACTTCTCGAATGATTCCTGACACTCTGCTGTCCAAACAAATGGCACATCCTTGCGGGTCAACTGGGTCATCGGCGTTGAAATCCTGGCAAAATCTGAAACGAACCGTCGGTAGTAGCCGGCCAATCCAAGGAAACTGCGAACCTCTGCCACTGAGCTGGGTACCAGCCATGACTCGATAGCCATAATCTTCTGGGGGTCCACTTCCACTCCTCCTCGGGTAATGATGTGACCCAAGTATGAAATGCGATCGAGCCAGAACTCGCATTTACTGAACTTGGCGTACAACTGATGCTCCCTAAGCGTCTGAAGGACGACTCTGAGATGCTGCTCATGCTCTGCTTCACTCTTGCTGTAGACCAGGATATCATCTAGGAACACGATCATGAACTGATCCAAGTAAGGCAAGAAAATGCGATTCATGAGGTCCATGAATACTGTCGGCGCATTGGTCGCTCCAAAGGGCATAACAAGGAACTCCCAATGTCCATACCTCGATCTGAATGCTGTCTTCGGGATGTCCTACTCTCTGACTCTGATCTGGTGGTATCCCGACCGTAAGTCGATCTTCGAGAATACTGAAGCCCCTCTGAGCTGATCAAACAAGTCATCTATCCTCGGAAGAGGGTATCTGTTCTTGATTGTCACCGAATTCAAGGTACGATAATCAACATATAGCCTGGACGTACCATCCTTCTTTTTCACAAGAAGCATCGGGGCTCCCCAAGGCGATCCACTTGCACGGATGAATCCCTTGGTCCTCAATTCTTCAATCATCTTGTACAAAATCTCCAATTCTGAAGGCGCCATTCTGTAGACTTGCTCTGATACTGGTGCTGTCCCGGGAATCAAGTCTATAGTGAACTCAATCTCCCGCTCTGGCGGCATCCCTGGAAGCTCCTCTGGAAAGATATCTGGAAACTCTTCAACTATCCGGGGTAACTGTACTGCTGCTACTGCCATCCAGAATGCTGGAGAAGATGGCTCCACTGCGCCTCTGGAAAACGAAAACTCTGGCTCGCCGGGGATACTAAAGACAACTCTGCCAATATGGCAGTCTATCCTAGCATACTGGTTCCTCAACCAATCCATGCCTAGGACTACATCATAGTCTACCATAGGAAACTCTATGAATCTAGCGGGGAACTCCCTACCGCTAACTATGATCCGACTCGAGGAAAACACTCGATCTACTCCCACAAGACCATTACCAGTAAGTATATTGAGCCTCACTGATAATGACTCAGGCTCCAATCCTATCCGTGTCGCGAATCGTGCAGACATGAATGAATGCGATGCACCAGAATCAAACAATACCGAAGCTGGAAAGGAGTTGACGAGAATAGTACCTGCCACAACCTCACCTGGTGCAACTTCTTCTTCCATAGCCATCATCATGGCCTGACCTTATCCTCTGGCTGCTGGTCCCCTCTGCTGGAAACCTCTCTGCCTATTCTGGGTCTGAGCTTGGGCTTGTGCATACTGCTGGGGGTACTGTTGCTGGAATGCCTGAGACTGAGGCGGCAAGGGCCTCGAAGACTGATACTGCTGCTGCTGAACTGGTGCTGGGGCCGATCCTCTCACCGAAGAGCTAGAAGGGTTGGATGCAGACGAACCACCCTTATTCGGGCAAGCCCCAACCCTATGATCTGCTGCTCCACAAGCCAAGTACAATCCCTGCGCCCTGCGACAATCTGCCACCACATGTCCTGGCTTCCCGCAATGTGAACATCCTATTGCGGAAGTCTACTTCTGCTTCTGCTGCTGCGGGTACGTTGGGGTCGAATGCTGAACCGACGTTACTGAGGCTGCCCGCCTCGGAGTTCCAATGGTCAATCCCCTAGCTGCAGGGGCTGGAGCTGATGACTGGTGCATCTGACTATGGGACCGCTTCCTGCTTCTGGTCCTATCCACGATCCTCTGGGAGGTGTACTCATGCCTCCTAGCTGCTCTCAAGACTGCATCGAATGTCTGGTGCTCGAACTTCTCAACCGCCAACAAGATCTCCAAATGCAGTCCCTGCTGGAACCGTTGGGCCCTATCAAACTCGGTCGCTACCAAGGTGGGGGCAAACCTACTGAGTCTAGAAAACTCCGATGTATAACTGTCGACCGTCCTGCCTCCTTGCTTCAAGTTGGTAAATCTGGTCTGCAGGTCGTACCGAGCCACAGCATTAAAGTACTTCGTCTGGAATCTCTCCCTAAATACTGCCCAAGTATGGGTGCCACTAATCCCATGGCCTGAGTCGCCCACCAACTGCGAGCCAAGTCCAACAACTGCAGGTGTACCACCGCCACCTTCTCATTCTCAGGTGTCCTGGCTGCTTCCAGAACCACCTCGGTATCCTGAAGCCATGTATCTGCGGCAATCGCATCCTCGGTGCCGTCGAAGAAAGAAGGGTTCAATCGCTTGAAGCTGTTCGCCGCTTGGTTCCCTGGATGTCCGCCTCGGGTCAAAATATCTTGAACTGTCTGGTGTAGGGCGTCGCTTCGACGATCCTGGGAAGCTATCAAAGTTCTGATGAGGCCTACTAAGGTACCATCATCTGGCTCTGCGGGCTGGACGGGCCAAACTGGTGACTCTCCTCCAGTAGGCACAACTCTGGAGGCTACCCTGGAATGCTGGGCTTGATCTCCGGGTTGCTGCTGATCCACGGGAGGTGCTCCTCCTTGCTGATCGGCAGGGTCAGGTACAGTGCCGCTGAAGAAGACGACACAGGAAACAATAAGGAAAGGACCAGGACAGATCAACGATACAAGCATGTAATCAGGACAAGAATTTCAGGGATTTGAAAATACAGGCGGAGATCAAGGGCGAATACTGATTGAGACATCTATTCGGTAAACCCTCATATTTCTTGATTGACAAGACCTGCATGGGCCACCACTTAAACCATGTCACGCCCCAGAACCAGAATACTGGAGAGCGGGGGCAGACATAGCCAGCTACGTAAATTGAAATGGAAACCACCTCGATATACGGTCACGGCTGTCTAGATATGTGAGGGTTTTCTACAAGCCAACAGTCTCTTATGGTCATGAACAAGCCTAGTGTCTCAATCACAGCAAGTAAGTAAAGTCGCAAGATGTATGATCAAAAATATAAAATAATAAGGTGTCCCAAATATCATATATTCAGCTGATCATGAAGCTAGTCGTTACAAAATGTTAGGACTAGCAAGAGTTTAGTCATACATGATCAACCCTAGGATTTGTCAATCATGTTTACAGCCCGTAGGCAGACAGTAAGTAAAAGTACAGCGAGCTAACAGGTGCTCGTCGGCTAAACGCCTCAAAAGAATAATTTTACAATAAAGTTGGCAAAACAAAAAGGAAAACCCACTCTTGGCCCGGGTTCCGTCTAGTTGTCACCATTGGGCTGGAAGCTTGGTAGATCCTCGGGAGCTGCTCCAAAATCTGGCCACACAAAACCAGCTGGATCAACCCCAGAAAGAGCAAGTGCCACAAGGGGGCCACGAAATAAGAACAAAAGCCAGCAAATAGCACAAGAAAACTAATATTAAAACTAGAATTATGAAAATATGTCAGAATGATATACGACGAGATAATCATGGAACTATTCCGATAGCCAGGTTACAACCCGTAAACCAAACAAGGACCGGAGTTTTAACCCTTCATCTGAACAGAGCTTGGTTTCCCACCATTTATCGGCGAGATAAGTAATGTAAGAAATTAAGACAGAAAACAATCTGGTACTGGATCAAGACATGACTAGACTGGTTATACCTCATTCAATCAATCACGGCCAAGCAGATCCTACGGCTTACTACTTTAACTAACTAGGGTTATCACAGACCTAATTACTAACAAGATGCAGCGAGATTGTTCCACAGCCACAAGCCCTGCAGACCATCCAGGCTACCCAGGACGAAAGATTAGGGTTGAATTTAGGTGGGTACATCGCCCGGGAGACAAATGTACCCTTAGGTGACTTAGAGGGTGCAACACTCGACGGTGCGCTGGAAATGTGCCCTACTCGACGACAGGCTACAGATCCCAAGAGCGCCCAGGTAACGGGATTGCCTGTAGCTGTGTCAATCTTTTCATGACTACTGTGTTATTCTAGTTATTAACCTTAATCCATTTTAGTAGGTACTCCTGACCGTGGTACTCAGGAGTTCCATCCTAGACATGATGCAAGACTGGACAAGTGGATTAACAAGCAAGCAAGAAAGAACCACCCACGGTGTCAAGACAGGTCAGTTTAGGTTATCAAGTCATGTCAAGTCAGGAGTGCGCCGCCACGGGCCACTATCAAGTCAGGTTGGTCATGTCAGGAGTGCACCACTACGGGTCACTGTCGTGTTATGCAAGTTCTTTGCCATATCATGCCATGTACAATAGTCATTCCAAACACATTAAGTAAAATCAAGTTTATGATAAAAGGCGTAAGGATATAAAATGGGCATAAAATATCTAATAAAATATCAAAATATGGGTCAGGGAATGCGTACGCACAAAAGCACGTACGCAGGGGGAATGCATACGCAATATAACACGCACGCAGGAGGGCAGCGTATGTGAAAGTCACGCACGCTCAAGGGGGCAGCGTATGTGAAAAGTCACGCACGCTCAAGGGCAGTGTATGTGAAAGTCACGCACGCTCAAGGGGCAGCGTACATAAAAAGTCACGCACGTTCAGGGGGGGCCGCATATGTGAAAGTCACGCACGCTCAAGGGGACAGCGTGGGTGAAAAGTCACGCACGCTCAAGGGAGCAGTGTGTGAAAGTCACGCACGCTACAGGGGAGCAGTGTGTGAAAGTCACGCACGCTATAGGGAGCAGTATGTGAAAGTCACGCACGCTCAAGGGAGCAGTGTGTGAAAGTCACGCACGCTACAGGGGAGCAGTGTGTGAAAGTCACGCACGCTACAGGAAGCAGTGTGTGAAAGTCACGCACGCTACAGGGAGCAGTGTGTGAAAGTCACGCACGCTCAAGGGAGCAGTGTGTGAAAGTCACGCACGCTCAAGGAGACACGCTTCCAACAGGAAGCGTACTCAAGCCTGCGTACGTAGCGCTAAAGAGCGCGCGTAGCCCAGTGTGCGTAAGCTAAGCAGCTCTGCACACTGCTCACTGTCTTCTCCAAACAGCAAGAACACCATGTTAGAACCCAAAGCTTCACAAGTTCATAACTTGGCCATCCGAACTCCAAATCCGGATTTCTAAAGTTCCAACTTGGGTAGAATTGAATGCTCTTCCACTTGGAAACATCAAAAACCCATAAAATCCAACTTGAGAAGCTCAAACCATGCAAAATCCGAAAATGGAAATAACTTAGATCTATCACAATGGAGGCTCCAAATCACAAAAACCCAAGTTCTAATGTTGATCGCCATGTCCTAATCTAGCAAATGGACAAAGAAAAGAGGGTTCTCATGTAGTGGCAAGATGCACTTGTCTAGGGTTGGGAGAGTTGTGTAGAGGAAGGAGAAGAAGAAGAAGAAAATTAATGGTGGTGGTAATGAAGAGAGAGAGTGGTAGGTGGGGATATAAAGAGGGAGAGTTGTGGTGGGGATGAGGGGTAGCATAGGTTAAGGTGCTCCATTACATAAACCAAACCGAACCAACCCCATAAAACCGAGCCAAGCCAAAAATCCAAATACAAGAAATACCGAAATTCCACAAGCTGAGAAAAATAAATAAAAAAAAATACATGCCAAAATCCAGATACGAGTATAAATACGAAATACGAAAAATACGAGAAATAAGGGTGACAATATATATATATATATATATATATATATATATATATATATATATATATATATATATATATATATATATATATATATATATATATATATATATATATATATATATATATATATATATAATTAAGGTGGATGTGTAGCCCTGTGTATATATGTTAGATACCATGGAGTATGGGCCGATCTTCCCATACTCCATGGTATCTAACATATATACACATCCGCCTTAATTTTATATATATATATATATATATATATATATATATATATATATATATATAGAGAGAGAGAGAGAGAGAGAGAGAGAGAGAGAGAGAGAGAGAGGAAGGATAGGCATCCCCGCACTTTTTGCATCCCTAAGCATCCCCCCTATTTACACCGTTGGATGGTGCTTTAAGTCATCTAATCTTAACCGTTGATTTACCAATGGTTAAGATTAGATGACTTAAAGCACATCTAACGGATGTGAACATGGGGATGCATGGGGATGCAAAAAGTACGAAAATGTCTATCCTTCCTCATATATATATATATATATATGAACGTATGAATACATAAGCTTAGGATAGGAAATTAGAATGTAAGCACTTATGCATTAATTTGATTATATACAAAATACCTAGGAAGTATGTGAGTTTAGGGCATATATATCATATACATATATTAAATGGAATATATGTGTATATATATGCTTGGGGTATTTATTGTAACCAAGTGTATATATCAAACTCATCCTCCATTTGAACCCAACAGCTAGAGGTGAGCATTATTCGGTTTTGAACCGAAAACCGAACCGAACCGAATAAGAGATTCGGTTCGGTTTAAAAAAAAAAATCGGTTCGGTTTCGGTTTTGAAAATACTAAATTTTTTTGTTCGGTTTCGGTTTCGGATTTCGGTTTTGGTACAAAACCGAAAACCGAATAAGAAATTTTATATATATATATATATATATATATATATATATATATATATATATATATATATATATATATATATATATATATATATATATACTATAGGTAAAAAATAATAATAAAAAATAAATATATCTAGGTATATTTAGTTATTATATATATTAACAAAAAATAATACAAATAAACCCAAAAATCGAATAAACCGAACCGATTTAATTCGGTTCGGTTTTGATTTTGCTTATTCGGTTTCGGTCCAATTCGATTTTCGGTTATTCGGTTCGGTTGGAACCGAATAAACCGAATACTCACCCCTACCAACAGCCCATAAACAGATGGGCCAGGCGGGCGCACAGCAGCTAACTCAACCCGCTAACCATTTGAAAACCCAACGGTTTGGTGTACTGTGCATCTTCTCCAATTGGCGGAGCGCCTGTGCGCCCCTCTGCGCGCGCAGGCCCTGCCCTCTCTGCCAGCCAACAGGTGCCAGGCCACGCTGCCGTACGGCGACCTCTCCGTTACATCCCAGCCCTCAATCCTTCATCTTCACCTTCTCCTCTCTTCTCCATATATATGAACATGCTGCTAACCCCAACCTAAATCCTAACCCTAGCCGCCAGTGTTGTCACCCCCACCGGCGAGCAGTCTCCTCCGACCAGATTCTAGGCACGCAATGCGACCACGAGCGGCCGCCTTCGTTCGACGTATCAAGTCTTATGGCAGCATTCCCGCCGAGGTCCTGTACACCGAGCTCCGGCGTTGACTCGGAGCCTCCTTTCATCCGCTCGGTCGAACCTATCCGGGTGAGCGCAGCCTCGTCGAGTTCATACGTCGACATACGACCTACCGCTGTAAGCCAACCTAACCTCCGTTGCCATGAGTATATAGCTAGGATCTTCCATGAGCTTGAACTGCACGTATAAAATGCATACATATGAATACTATGTTTACTTCTACATACCTATGTGAAATATGTTTTAGCATGCATGCTTCCTCATGCTATATAGGTAAGTGGTGTTTAGTTTATGTGGAGCAGTACCAACGGGTCCCTGTATGAGTTGTAGGAATTAATCCAATTGCTTGGTTTGCTTTTTTTCCTAGTCTTTAGCTAGTATCCTAGTCTCTAGTGGTTATTCTATGGTATAGCACATTTGTAAGAGCTATTTGCTCCGGGCTCCTTTGCACTACTCTTTTCATCTATTGCCTATATAAAAGCTGTCTCAAATAAAGAACTACAACAGCAAGTAAAAACAGCAACGTGCAATTTCCATAAGCTCTCCTTCTCCTCTCTAGCTCTTCGTGTGTGTGCCAAGTTCCAACTCCAACACGAGTAAGGCCTAGCACGACAGAGAACAAACGACAGGAGGAAGGAGAATGAGAAGGGGAGTGGCATGTGCCATGAGAGAGTTAATTAGTTCTGCTGTCCATATACATGCATAAGTGAGCAACAGCCCACTTGGTTAAGGTTTGGGGTGATTAGAGGAGAGGCCTGGGTTCTCGAGTCCTGTGAGCGTGAAGTGAGGGTTTTATTTTTGCGGCTGTGTTCATTGGGTGATTACTCTCACTCCCTTGACAGCATTATGACACTTACTTGGTTAGGGTGAAGGGTGGATGTAGGGGAGGTCTAGGGTTAGTTTCAAGCCATTCGTTGGGAGATTTTTTTTTTTTTTTTTTTTTTTTTTTCTTATTTAGTTTTTTTTTTTTTTTTTTTTTTTTTGAAGAACTTGAGGTAGGTTGAGTTAGTTGGCCTAATCCACTTATGCTATCAAACCCAATATTACATTTCCTAATCAACCTTGATACTTATTGCTAAAACAAATTCTAGTACATCTTGCCATCAATTTATTAATGATGCCCTCAACATAAATATAAATTTTGTGTGACTATCGACCATAACATCTAGTCCACCTTAATAGCTAGAGAGTAGTCATGGTAACTTTTTCTCCTTAATAAATTATGAGTATAAGAACCCTAGCAGCATAATTTAATTAATTCCTAAATTATTCTATAGGCTCAATGGATTTCCTGGACTCGATTCCCGAGCCGGACTTTCATATTCAGCTTCGGGTTACAGGCAAGCATACCTTGCCACTATGTCATTTCTTATTGTTACATTTCATGTCTTGCTATTTTACTGTTGTTTTACAACTATGCTTCCGAGTATGACTCTGGGTGCAATCAACGAGATATGTTGGTCGATACTTGCTAGCCTAGTCCATTAGAGACTATCCCCTGCAGAGCGGATACTGTCACCCCCAGTTTTCAGAAACAGGGATATTTTTGTCATTTTGTATTTTCTGAATATTTTTGAAATTTATTTTATTATTTATAATATTATTTTGGGGTTATTTGAGTCGGGTTCGAATTTCAGCTCAATCCGACTTGAAATGGGGATCCGGGATAGTGTTTACTCTAGTGGGACCCACATACTAGCTGGGCTTGGCCCACATGCCATCCTAGTCTAGAAACCATAAACCAATACTTCCATGGCTTAACTAGTCATTTAGAGGCTTAATTAGTCAATTTGGAGTTAAACCAAACCAAGTCTAATGGGTTTGGAGGCCTAATGGGTCTCCACCCAAACCCATTAAGACCCCCATGGCCGGCCATGTATAGGCAAAACCCCCTCCTTTTACTTCACTCCAAAGTAAACTCTCTCTCTTCATTTCATTCTTTTCTTTGAAGCTTCTTCTTACTCAAGGAAACCAATTCTAGGTATGCTCATTAACCCCCATAAATTTTCTCTCTTACATTTTTTCCTTCACAATAAATGTGGAGGAGACCATTCTCTACTTAATGACCATAGCTTTTATAGGTTTTCCAAAAACCTAGTTTAAGGATTTATTAGGAATTTTCCTTTTTAGAGAGAAATATATATGTGTGTATATATATATTTCTATATGTGTGTGTGTGTGTGTGTGTATGTATTATATATATATAGATATGTGTGTGTATGTATTTATATATATAGATATGAGTGTGTTTGAGTGTCTATATATATATATATATATATATATATAGATGGGTAAAAATATATATATATATATATATATATATATATATATATATATATATATATATATATATATATAGATGGGTATATGTGTTTGTGAGTTTATATATATATATATATATATATATATATATATATATATATATATGGATGTGTGTGTGTGATTTTAGAGGAAGAGAATAAGAGTTTGGGAGAGAGGAATAGAAGTAGAAGAAGAAGGAATAAGAAATAGCAGCAGCAGCAGTAGGAAGTGGCAGCAGCAGCATAAGCCCAATAGCAGCAGCAGCAGTTTAGGCATTAGGAGCAGCAGTGGTAAGGAGAAGGAGACGGAGAATAAGGATAAGGAGACATAGAAGTAAGAGACGGAGAATAAGGAGAAGGAGACGGAGAATAAGGAGAAAGAGACGGAGAAATAAGAGACAAAGAATAAGGAGAAAGAGACGAAGAATAAGGAGAAGGAGACGGAGAATGAGAAATAGGAGACGGGGAATAAGAAGAATAAAACGGAGAATAAGGAGAAGGAGACAGAGAATAAGGAGAAGGGAATGTAGGAAATAGGGTATTGATGAGATATTGAGTTTGACTTCTAAGATGGGGTTAGAAATAAGTTGTCTTGATAGGTAATGACTAGATGAGGGTAGTTTAGGCTAGTCTTGACCTTCGTTGACCAAGAGTTGACTTTTTGACCAAAAGTCAACTTCAAGTCAACACTTAACTTAGAATTGACCAAAACCAAACCAGAGTTGACCAGTTGACTGAAAATCGACTGTTAGTCAACATTTAACTTGTTTAACCTAGGGTTGACTCAGTATTGACTAGAGTTGACTTTTTGACCAAAAGTCAACTGTAAGTCAACCTTTGACCCAAATTGACCTATTTTGACTTGGATTGACTTCCTGTGACCTTGTTTGACCTTGGTTGTCCTAGTGTAACCCAGTTTGGCTTAGTATGACCTAGTGTGACCTAGTTTAGCTTGGTATAACTTAGTTTGACCTAGTTTTGACTTAGACTTGCATATCATGATTAGATTAGCTTTCCTTTCATTATTAAACCATGTTTTGACTTGTAGTATCTCATCTTTAGGTCTTTGATTACGCTGAGCATCTGTTCACCTTATCAGCTCAGGATCACAGGCGAGTACATTCACTGATAGTTTTTATTGTCTTGATATCTACTATATCCGATTCAGTTGTAATGTCTTACTTGATTCTCGACACGATATATAGTTCACGGACTAGTATACGTCGGATCCTGTCATGAGATATTATTTCCGGATTTTTCTTGGTATATTGGTGTATGATATCCATGTTTCATGTACTTATATAGACATTGATTTGGGAGTGGGCTGATCACCTGCTTTTGAATCCGTGTCATGACGTGCCATGTCCGGATCCACGATACTATTCGGAGATGGAAGAATTATTAGGGGTTATGTGATCAAAGCCTCCCTGTCACTATTTTGCTAGCGCCACCCTCACCTCACGTAGGGTGTAGCAGATACCCCATGTCCATGTTATCCAGGTTGGCCGGCATGACCCTTTCAGATTTTCATGTAATTGTCGGGCCAAGTGGATAACCCTACCATGATTCCTTAGCCGATCACATAGCGCTCTAATAATTCAAGTCACATTTTTATATTTATTTATCATAGGAGGCTAAGTTCTGTTCGGGAGAAGTGTTACAACCCCGGTCCTTGTTTGGTTTAAGGGTTGTAACTCGGCTTCCGAATAGTTCCTAAGTCATCCTATATATTGTCGTCCTATTCAGTACTTACATCTGTTATACATTTCCTGCTGATTTTATCCTGTATTTCACATATCTTTGTCTTGTATTTCATTATACTGTCTTTTATAGTATTTGTCAATTCACATGGAACTGCTATTGGTATTTGTACTTGCTCATTTTTCTGACAAGATACCGTTATGATATATTACAGATGACTCTGAGGCAGACTACTCGACCTATTATGGGCTCGAGCTAGATGGAGTAGTCCAGGACCGTGGCCTTATAGTAGAGCCACCAGACTTTGTACTCCCAGAGTAGTGTAGATTAGCTAGGTTTGACTAGACTGCGATCCAGCTAGCATTATCAGACTGTAGCTTCTATGTTATATTTTGAGACCCTGTGATGTTGTGTATATATTTGGGCTTGTGTTGGACACTGGACTTATTCCTTTTCATCTATCATATGTTTCCTTCTGTGCTATCTATCTTAGTTTTATTATGTGATTGAGACTGTATTGCTATGTCACCTCCATTCGGAGTGTATATACTGTACATGTACCTTTATCTGTTTTAGTCGTAGTATTTATAGACCATATATATAGCGTTCTACCGCCGATACTGCGGCGTAGGCTGGACGTACCCACTTCTCGTGCCCCTAATCAGGGTACGGGTCATGACAGATACACTAGTATCCCGCTGGACCCTGACACATGATTGGACACGAAGATGTGATACAGAGATGTGATACAGAGATACATGACACGTACTACCTCATTCGATTGATCATCAGTGCGGCCAGGACATGCGACGGTATAGTTCATGCTAGTTACTTTCATTATGACATATTAGGCTCTGCAATGGGGATTGTACGTGTCGTGGAGTCGACTCGCTCTAGATACATTAGGTGGGAGGACAGTTACTAGACGGAGGGGCTATTATTGATATTTGTTGTTGCAGGGAGACGGTTCGGATGAATCGTACTGCGAGATGATCTCATGTTCGGAGAGTCTCATTCATCGAAAGTTGTTCTCATTGTATTTATACATAGTTGATAGAGTACCCCTAATCTTTACGTATTTCATACCATAGTGTCTTGTATATTATGTATCTTATTCCGTCCCTCTGAGGACCTGGTTTTCTTCCAGGTTGGCTGAGTAGGTTTGCAGAGTTCTTTGTTGGATTGTTGCTGAGCACCTATTTCATAGCAGGTATTACTCTTTTTTAGTATGCATGTCTTATTTCTATATTCATACCTGCTTGATTACGTAGTATTTATAGACTCTTTTTCTCTCGAGTCTACTCGGACTAATATGATTATTGGGCTGCAGACTAGTATTTACATTTTCCTTTCTTTATGCTTCTGTTGTATGGATTGAGATATATAGTAATATAGTGATAGTTACACCATTTTAAACAGCTTATACGTATTCGAGTCAGACTTGTAAACCCCTTAAATTTATACTACAATTTTTTTATTTTTGTATCTATTTTGTACTTCGCATCTACACGTTGCATACGAGTTCACATTTTTGTATTTGCGTAGCGTGCGAGAATTGCGTTTCGTATTTTCTCGATGAGTGCAAATATGTGCGAGCGTACATATTTTAGAAAAATATTTTTCTATTTATTTTATAGTTTCAAAATAATATATATAATAATTATTTGTATTTGTATTTTACTTAAAGTTGTGAAAAGTATCGTATCGGGATGGCCAAAACTTATTACTTTTATTTATTCATAAAAGGCTATCTTATTTAATAGTGGTAATTTAGAAAACTATTTTTATGCAAATATTCCTTGCACATGAGATAAATGAATTTGAATTCATGTATATAACTCCATTTTCGAAATTTATTAATATTAATATTTTATTATTCAAAAATATATTTAAAAATATTTATTATTTTCAAAATTATTTTTATTAGTATTATTGGAAAATATATTTTGAAACTATTGTGACAATTTAAATCTTTGATTAGATTTTTGGATTGATTTAAATAGTTTAAATTTAAAGATAGAATTTATATTGAGTTTAGATTATAAAGATTTAAATTAGAATTTGATGTGGATTATTATTGATTGAATCGATTTAAATTTGATTTAAATTAAAGGTGGAAATTATCTAAATAGGGGATTTAAACCTCCATAATCCTTATCCAACTGGGAATTTTCACCTCCTATATAAGGAGAGGTACTCTTCCATGATTTTCTACTATCCATATTGTGCATCGTATCTGTGTCAATCTTATTCCATATCTTTTACAGTTATTCCCGTCGTGTCCGACAATCCCGGACACGACGATTCCCAACAATCAAAACCCGTTCCGGCCCCGACTCTCCCAGCCACCAGCACATCCCCATCACCACCAACTCTGCCATCGCAACCGCAGCCAGCCCCCTCGCTAACCTTCCGGCCACCCGCTCCGTCTTCTCGTCACCCGGCCAACCATCCATGGGGTCATCACCACAGCCACCATAACATTAGCCACAACACCAGCTTCACCCTTTGGCCACCGCCACCGGAGTGGCATCCCTGTCTACGCTCACCCGCCAAAACTTCCACCAACCTCCTCGTCATCGACCCATCACCGTAAGCATCTCCGTCATCCCCGTCTGGCCACTCCAGCCAGGTGATCCACCGTACCCCAACATCGCCACCATCGCCTCCAACCTGATCGTCCAGCCAAAACCGATCGCCACCCGGAACCCCAAGTTTCCGACCAAACCACCTTCACCATCATCACAGCCATCAAACTCCACCCCGACCAAAACTCACCCACCACCGCTATTACCACCACCACCAAGCATAACCACCACCATCACCCAGGAAGAAGAAGGGAGAAGAATCCTAACCTCGACCACGACCGCCCATTTCCCGATTCGCCGTGGCCTCTCCCCCGTATTCGTGCGAACAGTCGCCATGCGTGTGCATCCCTCCATATGCGCTGGCAGCTGCGCACGATAATCTCGCCGTCGCACTACCATCTCCTCGCCTCAGATCCGAGGCGTCGCAACCGTCCCGGTGAGCTTCCACCCGACCGTGCCCCAAAAACCTGTCGATCGTCGTCGGATTCCGCGCTCTCAGAGAGCGCCGCTCGCCGCGCGGTTGATGCCGACTCGAGCTCGACGACAGCCAAGCGCGCCTCCACCCGTCCTCCGGTCGCCGCCCTCCGTCGACCTTGGTAAGCTTCCCCGCTCTCCCTCTCTCTCTCGACCTCTCCTCACTCTTCCCCTCCCCCGACTCTCTCTCTCCACTTCCATTTTCCTTTTTACTTTCTAAAGAACAGCATGTGCTGTTATTATTATTATCATTATTTATTATTATTATTATTAATAATAATTATTATATCTTTTATTATAAATAGTTTTACTTATGTCAGCAGTATATATAAGTACTTATATAGTTAATTTCATGAAATTTCTATCAGTACTATTGCTAGTTGTCTATAGTGTTATTAATTATATACATAATATAATTAATGATATTTTAAATATATATATTAAATAATTTCCTACAAGTTATTTTGTGACAAAATATAGTATTGGAGCTTGGCCTACATATAATTTCAAAATAGGGTTTCGAAGCTTAAATATAGTATTATGTTAAAGGATATTTTGAATATTATTTTTGACCTAACATATTATCGTTCCAGTATATCTAGTTAAAATTATAGCTTTACACTAAAAGCATGATTTCCTATATTTTTAAGTGGTTACCTACAAATATTTAAAAATATAGTTCTAAATATATAAATAATTCCAAAATAGTATGAGTATGTTCTTCACAATTTCTCCACGATTTCCACCATTGATCACGACTGATCACGCGTTTCTCTTTCTCATGAAATACCGAACCCTCACATATCGACCCCGGCCATTGGACAGAACAGGACTTCTTGGATCATTGTACCACACCAGGCATAACACCAGGCAAGATACCTTGCCATTAAACTGTTTATATTCAGTCTGCATTTATTTATTACATATCACTGTTCAGTATTTCCGGTTCTTACAGTTCCTGATTTACTACCTGCTCAGTGATTATTAGTTTACTTTGTTATTATCCTTTGATTGCATATGAACCTAGAGTTAGGGGATGTCACGACCCGCATCCTAGAGTAAGGGCACGAGAAGTGGATACGTCCAGCCTACGCCGCAGTGTCGGCGGTAGAACGCTGTCCTAGGTCAAACATCTAACAATATAAAGGTACCTGTACAGTATATACACTCCGAATAGAGGTGACATAGCAAATACAGTCTCAATCACATCTAAGGTAGAGCATGATAAAAGATAGATAAAATAAAAAACCACAAAAAGATACCGCAGATAGAAGTCTAAGTGTCTAAGATACACAAACCCAGAAAACATCTCAAATCACAAATACAGTAATCCATAAAGTAAATACAACTCAAGACAACTAAAATAACTATCTATACAACCTCTACTGTGTCTCCTCTAGACTAGCAGGCAACCTCCAAACTATCTGTAAAATTTATCAACAGGTCCAGTCAGGACAGGAACGAGCACATCTCATCTAGAAAACCCAAGTAAATGACAGAGAACTATAAATCAGTTATAGACAGTTGTATTGATGAATATGGCAGTTTATATTCAGGTGATGGTAAGAAAGACAGATAAGTGCAAGGAAAGTATGTAACTAAACAAGAGGAGAATCATGGCAATAAAGACTGTAAAAATAGAACTAGCTGAACCAGGGTAATATGTTATAAGTCCAGACAGTAAATGTATACGAGTGTAACTCCAATGTAAGTCCAGTACAAAACGAATCTAATACAAGATGAATCCAGTACGGGACGATTCCAGTCATAGTGATCAATGATTCCAGGGTGAGTCCATCCTATACTCTAGCAGTGTGTTTTAAAATACCGAGATCGACATGTAAACGACTATAGGTAATCCGGCACATCACACACCTGGTCGGATGTGAGATAGCTATCATTCCAGTTTGATTCCAGCATAGGGGTGATTCCAGAATTGGGGTATGTCTACATGTCTTACTCTAGTATTTCTCCTTCCAGCAAGTGAATCCAGAAATCCGACACAATAATTCAAGATGGGTCCAGCCAGAATATGATGATACCAGTAAATGATTCCAGAATAATTCCAGTAATAGAGGCCAGACAATAAATGTGTGTCGTATACATGAATCCAGAATATCCATACGTGTTGTAACAGAGAATCGCATACAACTAACTAGAACTGAAATACAGTAATTGACAAGTAAATAAGAGAACTATCAGAGAATGTACTCGCCTGTATCCTGAGTATCTGAAGAATATCTACTATCCGAGGAGTGGTATCTGTCTCCTATAGAACAGCACAAGTCGCAATATGTCTAAAATGATAATAAGATGCAATTCAATGCATTCTATATGAATCTAGGTCAATCTAGACTAAGGTCAACGCTTGGTCAACTCTAGTCAATCCTAAAAGTCAAACTAGGTCAAACCTAAGTCAAACAAGTCTAACAAGTCTCACTAGGCCTAACCAAGCCTAGGCTAGCACTCACACAATCACAAGACAATGTGAACCACAACAATGCATAATATAAAATAGATAATATATATAAATACATACCTTCATACATACATGCATATCCACATTACATACATATTTATATATATAGGCATATGTTACATAATGCATATTTATATAGTTACATAGATATATACATTCATGCACATTTACATACATACTTTTATACATTATATATGTTAATATTCATTACAATGCATTATATTTTACTTATACCTTTGATTGATTGATTCATTCATATATGACATTCATTCATGCATATTACATACTTACATGCATCTATACATTATATACATTGTATATAACGTGTAAAAATAGAAGAGGAAAGAAAAGGAAAAAAATTGAAATGGAAAGGGAAGGAAAGAAAAATGTAAGGAAAAGGGAAAACAGTGGACATATACATGCTTGCATCATATATTCTACATTACCATACATGCTATCATTATGTATTGCATTATATTATTTATATATTATGCATTCATATCTATCATTACATGTATACCTTGTATTCATATCTAGCATTCATAATATACTTTTATGCATACATTGTATATCATTCTTTCATTCATGCATTTATGCATTACTTACATACATTATATTAATTGCATTCCTACATGCTTGCATTCAACCATATATATACATTAATGTAAAGAGAATATATATCATATATATATATATATATCATATATATATATATATATATATATATATATATATATATATATATATATATATATATATATATATATATATATATATATATATATATTATTTCATTCATCTAACATATCATGTATTACATACTCTATATTCATTTAATACCTATACTACATAGGCTCATAGGTTACACAAAATGCATATATCGTATAGTCACTCTTCTACTTAAAATCAATACTGTACCAATTGGGCATTCACTAAATTCTAAGATTAAAGTATGTCGTAGCCCTTTGTGGTAGCTTTCCGAAACTTTATACGGATCGCATTTTCGTGTCCGGAAGCTTCCGGAATCGCAAAAATACCGAAACACGTTTGTCTTTCTTACAGCTGACACTCAAATAATTCTACAGAAAGTTACAGAAGAAATTTGGCTTATTAAAATACATATTTGGAAAGCTAACTTCGATACGGCTTTTTAAAAAAAACGGAAGATAAATCGGAGTTCTAAGCTAAAAGTTATGATATTTCTAAGTTGCTTTGGTTAATAAAAATGTGGATGAATATTATGACGAATTTGACAAAAGAACACATATAGGCCAAGATACTTGGATACAAACATAGGTATCCAAATGAAACTCATTCTAACCATCCTAACTAAGATCAATCCACTCTCTAACCATTATAAAACTGAAATTAAATATCTATTTAAAATATTATCATACATACATACACATGGGGTGTCCTAATTTGGGATCTATCAAGTAGGACACAAGACATATATCTAAAATCCTCAAGAGAGCTCCAAATAGCCTCAAATTTGAATCTAAATGGGACACATGCATGAGGATGGATCCTACTGATTCAAAACTAATTTATATGCAAAGGAAATCGATTTAGAGGATGAGTTTTACCTATTGGGAGTGGAATTCCAATAAAATCCTTTAGGACACGGCTCCGATACGAAGATCCCTCAAAGTGGACACTCCTTCTTGTACTCCTCTTCCAATACTTGGTAGCACCCTTCCCTTGGAGAATGAGAATGATTGAGGGAAGGTTTGGTGAAGGAATGATTTGATTTGGAGATCAAATCAATGGGAAGGCTCTCTAAAATTGGGAAAGAATAGAAGGAAAATAAAAGAGGCAAGATTGTAATGAATGAAATGAATCATTCTCTCCTAAAGGTGGCTACCATAAAGTGTCCATTAGGGCTAATGAGAAATGTCCTAATTGCCCCTCTCTAGTCTCATATGGTTAAGTCTAGACTAGGTTCAAGTTTGGGGTCAAAATAATCTAGTTTTGAGTCTCTAACTTAACCATTCTAACATGATAAAAATTAGTTTAATTAACTAACTTAAATGTTGGGTCTTGTGGGCCATGCTTAACTTAATATTGGGTTCCATCTAGAGTTTAAGCTACCCGGGTCACAATACATGTCGGAACGAGACGAAACTCAAACCCGACTAAACAAATCCAATAAAAACAATATTAAAAATATAAAATTTTCCCAAAATATTAAAATATGAAAAATGACCAAAATCATAATACATCAATTTAAATATTATTAAAATAATCTAAAATTTACCAATTAATCAAAATCATAAATAATTCAAGTCACAAAATGACCAAAATACCCTTAGCCTAAAAAGTTGTAAATAGTCATTCTAATCACATGGTTAGGTCTCTATGGTCATGGTTAGTCTCTAGGCTCAACAGTTTTAGAGTTCACTAGCTAACACATCAAAATTATAATTTACCAATTTTAAAAGTATTAAATTAATTAAAAAAATTTCCATAAATCATAAATCCTATTATTAAATAATAAACTTTTACAAAAGTTCAAAATTACCCTCATTTTAGAAAAGTGGGTGTTACAGGAGACTATCGTCTGTAGTGTATCGCATATACCTTGACACAGTTGTACCACGAAGATGTGTGAGATGAGTAGCATGTAGAGGTTCTTGCGTGTGGGCTGATCCCCCATGTGCATGCGTTAGGGCTAACTGCTAATAGAGGCATGTTAGGAGACTTATCAGTTAGTAGAGGTATATGAGTCATGGATGTGACTCTGTTAGGCATTAGGTAGGAAGAACAGTTCCTTAATGTGTGGGCTACGTATGCACTTCCCTATTGCCGGTTATCTCCGCGGGAGATACGGTCCTGGATCCTGATACCTGATTTTCTGCTGGCCTCTGACATTCGAGGAATGTTATGCTTTGAGGTCCCTGGTATCCTGATGAGACCATACCTGAGTTCCTGCTTCTGAGCCAGAGTGCCCATGCATTGAAGGTTTGTTCTTACTACATAAACACATTAGAATGGTCAGGTAACCCTCGTCAATGTTATATCACCCCGTCCCATTAATAGCTTGGGACAATGTTGCATCACGGTATAGTGTACAACCCCTTGTCCTTTTTTGGTTGTAGGGGTAGTCCACTATTTCGATGATGAGGTGTTGGATCTTATTACGAGTAGGACTATTTACTTTACTTGTGATTTATGACGTAGTATATATATTCAGTTATGTGGCATGTTCTTTATGTATCTTGTTACGTCCCTCTGAGGACCTGGTTATCTCTCCAGGCGTGTCTTGTAATTTCTGCAGGTGCTCTAGCTAAGGCCATGACTTGTGCTCTATTTTTCGAGATGTTGCTTTTGGATCGTCATCCCCTTCGCTCTACCAAATTACTATTCTTGTATATTTTTTTCCAATTAAAATTTGTTGGTAGTGGATTTGTCTCCGCCCAACGATTGAACCATAATTATTCAAGTTGATTTTATATTATTATTCTTTTCATTGTGGATGAGATTTAGTCTTGGATTACTGTATTTTACAGCTTATGTATACATACAAGGTTTCCATACATTGGAGCATACTTTGTATGTATACAGCTGGCATGGATACGTACTTGGTCCTAAGTATTTGAGACTGGGGCGTTACATGTTTTTGTGGTGGCCCATGCAGGTCGAGTTTGTCACTTCGGTTACGTAATTGTACCGATGTGAGCCTACAATATAGGATTAGTGTCTAGGAATCTCATCCATAAGCTTGATCTTCTTCCTTGTTTCAAGTTTTGAACTCTCGTTGCCATCCTTGATTTGTATCCTGCTTGAACTCTTTCTACCGTAAATTCTTGTCTTTCGTGCTTAGTGACAGTTAGGAAGATGACTACACTATTATATACTCATAGGTCAAACACATGGCTAGGAAGATTACATTGACAATTAGTGTACATTGAGGTCTTATTTGAATTATAAAGACATTTTTTCCTGAAAGTATAATTTTAAGGGTTAGTTAATTCCAAGTTGGGTAGTAGCATATTACCGCCTTCAAAGGATTATTTTGCTATTACAAGGTGGTATACACAAGAGGATAGCTAGATCAAAAAAAAAATTATGATTTATAATTTTTGGAAATTACGAAATAGTTTATGATTTATTGATATGAAACCGATTTGAGAAACATCTTAAAATTGTGACACATGATTTATGGTTACGTTCAAGTTGGATTGTAATATGTTAAAGTTTATCTCGAATTTATTAAAGAGTTTTAAATTATAAGTTATGATTTTGTAAACGACTAAAGAATGTGGAGGTTTATGATTTACGGTTTATTAGAGAGCTCGAGGTTTTAAATTGAGTCGTACGATTTATAAGTTTATTTAATTTTGAGTTTGAAGAGATGATGGTAAAATTTTTTTTATAAATATTTTGGAAGATATGAAATCGACTTTGAAGGAAAAATTCAAATTTCAAATTGTGTCATATGATCTATGATTTATAAAGTTATTTAGATTTCGAGTTTAAAGCCTTGATTATGGATATTTAAATTTTGGTGAAAAAAAAGAAAGTATGTTCAATTTCCTATATACAAGGGCTATTTCGAGATTGATTAGAGATTTAAATTTTGATTAAACTTGGCAGCCTAAGACAATTAGAAATTTTGGTAAAGTATCTTGAGAATGTTATTGAGAAACTTTTGAGGAATTTAAAAACTTTAGATTAGATCATATATTGGTGAAGGACCGAGAAACAAGCAAGGTTGCCCTAATAAGATACAAGTATTCCACAATAGGTTGCCAGACCACCTACGATTATGATATGACATATACATAAGTATAGCTAGTCATCGACCAAACTGTATAACTATATCTTTATCTTGACCCACTTGACCTTCCCTCAAATCTAGATCTTTTATCGTGACCATCTAATTATTTGAAACTTAGAAATGATTAGAAACATTCCCTTGACCATACCCTTAACCATGAGACTATTTTCTCTCTAGAAACTGTGTCCCTAACTTATTTTAACTTGATCTACGAGATTTTCTTATTATCTTTATTTCGTGTTTTAACTGTATCCTTTTGTGCCTTAATTAGTACAACATAAGAACCCACTTTCTATTTTGATCATTTGGGGTTCCCTATTATGACTTTAATATTTGAAGCACAACGCTAGACTTTTCCTTCCAACAAATTCCATATACAAGACCTAGACGAGCCCACCTTCATGTAAGTATATCACGTGCCACTAAAACCCGTATCCTTGTACTATATTTTCTTGGTATGACTTCTGGTTTATCACCTTCATGTAGGTATATCACGTGCCACCTTCATGTATGATTGTGTTCTACTTGATTCCTTAAATGCTTAACTTTGTGCCTTACCCATTGTCCCATCACTCCACTAGTTTAACTCTTGTAAGTTGGGTAGAGTACCTCACAACCTAACAAGCCCTTGCCCTTGTGACCCATATGGATAAGCTTACTTAGATTGTAGAATTTGCAGGACTCTAACCCATTTAACCAACCAAGTCATAGATAAGGAAACACTAGAGCCACTGCATAGGCCCGAACTTCATGCAAGACTCAATTTTAAAGGATCTTGGACTATTTAATTTCCTTCATCATCCACTGCTTATATTTTGACTATCTTATGTTGCTATTATAGTCTAGTTTTACAAGCTTACTCTTTATCGAGCTTGTTCGTGACATATGTTTATTGTGGGCGCCCACTAATACATTGTCTAATTAGAACCAACGTATTATGGTCTGATCAACCATAGTGCACTTGGTTCACTTTTTGTATATTGTTCAACGTGGATGGAGACATAGTTAATCTTGGCCCTAGAGTCTCACCCACGACTGCCTTGGCAATTCTTTTTGGAACTTATTCAGTCGTCTTTGAACCACTCATCCGAATTCGATAATGTCTTCTTCGAAGTCTTTATTTTTTTTCTTTCACCTGTTTTAGAAAGACAAACTCCCGTACTTGATATTCTCTTAGTTGTCCACTGTCTATTGCCAAGATAGTTAACCAGTAACTAACCGATGTGACTGTAAACCCATCTTGAGTTAATCGTCCTCCTCGTGACACTAGATTCATTATCACGACATTCTAATCATTCTTGAGACTTAAGAATGATTCAAATCATTTCCTTAATCAAACCTAAACCCATACGACCATAATTTCTCAAGGATCCATACCTCCCAAGTCCCTAAGTTATTCTCTTTGATCCACCCAAAGCCTTATTATTTCTCGAATTGTGTTATTATGATTATCTTAGCCAGTGACCCTCGTCCATTACCATATTCGTGAATTATTTTTCTATTTAACGAACTCATGACTTTCTAATAGCATATTTATGTTAAACACCGTTTCCTTGCCTCGCCAAATGAATTGTTCATACTTTCTTATCGTTGAACTCTTGTACCCTACCTATTCCTAAATTTCGAGGACGAAATTCTTGTAAGTTGGGTAGGATGTAAACCCCCTAAATTTCTACTACAATTTTTTTATTTTTGTATCTATTTTGTACTTCGTATCTGCACGTCGCATACGAGTTCGCATTTTTGTATTTGCGTAGAGTGCGAGAATTGCGTTTCGTATTTGCTCGACGAGTACGAATATGTGCGAGCGTACATATTTTAGAAAAATATTTTTCTATTTTTTTATATTTTTAAAATAATATATATAATAATTATTTGTATTTGTATTTTACTTAAAGTTGTGAAAAGTATCGTATCGGGATGGCCAAAACTTATTACTTTTATTTATTCATAAAAGGCTATCTTATTTAATAGTAGTAATTTAGAAAACTATTTTTATGCAAATATTCCTTGCATATGAGATACATGAACTTGAATTCATATATATAACTCCATTTTTGAAATTTATTAATATTAATATTTTATTATTCAAAAAGATATTTAAAAATATTTATAATTTTTGAAATTAATATTATTAGTATTATTGGAAAATGTATTTTGAAATTATTGTGGAAATTTAAATCTTTGATTAGATTTTTGGATTGATTTAAATAGTTTAAATTTAAAGATAGAATTTATATTGAGTTTAGATTATCTAGATTTAAATAAGAATTTGATGTGGATTATTATTGATTGAATCGATTTAAATTTGATTTAAATTAAAGGTGGAAATTATCTAAATAGGGGATTTAAACCTCCATAATCCTTTTCCAACTGGGAATTCCCACCTCCTATATAAGGAGAGATACTCTTCCATGATTTTCTACCATCCATATTGTGCATCGTGTCTGTGTCAATCTTATTCCATATCTTTTACAGTTATCCCCGTCGTGTCCGACAATTTCGGAGACGGCGATTCCCAACAATCAAATCCCGCTCCGGCCCTGACTCTCCCAGCCACCAGCACATCCCCATCACCATCGACTCTGCCATCGCAACCGCAGTCAGCCCCCTCGCTAACCTTCTGGCCACCCGCTCCGTCTTCCCGTTACCCGACCAACCATCCATGTGGTCATCACCACCGCCACCATAACATTAACCACAACACCAGCTTCACCCTTTGGCCACCGCCACCGGAGTGGCAGCCCTATCTACGCCCACCCGCCAAAACTTCTACCAACCTCTTCGTCATCGAACCATCATCGTAAGCATCTCCGTCATCCCCGCCTGGCCACTCCAACCAGGTGACCCACCGTACCCCGTCATCGCCACCATCGCCTCCAACCCGATCGTCCAGCCAAAACCGATCGCCACCCGGAACCCCAAGTTTCCGACCAAAGCACTATCACCATCAGCACAGCCATCAAACTCTACCTCGTCTAAAACTCACCCACCACCGCCATTACCACCACCACCAAGCAAAACCACCACCATTACCTAGGAAGAAGAAGGGATAGGAATCCTAACCTCGACCATGACCGCCCATTTCCCGATTCGTCGTCGCTGCTCCACCGCATCCGTGCGAACAGTCGCCATGCGTGCGCATCCCTCCGTATGCGCTGGCAGCCGTGCACGATAATCTGGCCGCTGTACCACCATCTTCCTGCCTCAGATCCGAGGCATCGCAACTGTCCCGCTGAGCTTCCGTTCGACCGTGCCCCAAAAACCTGTCGATCACTGTCGGATTTCGTACCCTCCGAGAGCGCAGCCCACCGTGCTGTTGACGCCGACTCGATCTCGATGACAGCCAGGCGCGCCTCCACCCGGCCTCCGATCGCCGCCCTCCGCCGACCTTGGTAAGCTTCCCCGCTCTCTCTCTCCCTCGAACTCTCATCACTCTTCCCCTCCCCGAGTCTCTCTCTCTCTCCACTTCATTTTTCCTTTTTTACTTTCTAAGGAACAGCATGTGCTGTTATTATTATCATTATTTATTATTATTATTATTATTATTATTATTAATTATTATTATTATTATTATTATTATTATTATTATTATTACTATATCTTTTATTATTAATAGTTTTACTTATGTCAGCAGTATATATAAGTAATATAGTTAATTTCATGAAAATTCTATCAGTATTATTGCTAGTTGCCTATAGTGTTATTAATTAAATACATAATATAATTAATGATATTTTAAATATATGTATTAAATAATTTCTTACAAGTTATTTTCTGACAAAATATAGTATTGGGGCTTGGCCTGCATATAATTTCAAAATAGGGTTTCGAAGCTTAAATATAGTATTATGTTAAAGGATATTTTGAATATTATTTTTGACCTAAATTATTATCGTTCCATTATATCTAGTTAAAATTATAGCTTTACACTAAAAGCATGATTTCCTATATTTTTAAGTGGTTACCTACAAATATTTAAAAATATAGTTCTAAATATACAAATAATTCCAAAATAGTATGAGTATGTTCTTCACAATTTCTCCTCGATTACCACCATTAATCACGACTGATCACGCGTTTCTCTTTCTCATGAAATACCGGACCCTCACATATCGACCCCGGCCATTGGACAGAACAGGACTTGTTGGATCATTGCACCACACCAGGCGTAACACCAGGCAAGATACCTTGTCATTAAACTATTTATATTCAGTCTACATTTATTTATTACATATCACTGTTCATTATTTCCGGTTCTTACAGTTCCTGATTTACTACCGGCTCAGTGATTATTAGTTTACTTTGTTATTATCCATTGATTGCATATGAACCTAGAGTTAAGGGACTACCATATGTAGTTTATCGCATATACCTTGACAGAGTTGTACCATAAGGATGTGTGAAATAAGTAGCATGTAGAGGTTGTTGCGTGTGGGCTGATCCCCCATGTGCATGCGTTAGGGCTAACTGCTAATTGTAGAAGCATGGAAAATACTAAAGAAAATGACTCATGCGGTCAGGAAAGACCCATGCGGCGCTGAAAGCCCATGCGGCTCGGGGTATCAAGCGGCACAAGGAGCTATGCGGCCCGAAGCATTCCATGCGGCTCAAAAGACATGTGGCCTGATAGTGCCCCCCTCCGATCTATGCTGCATTAATTGCTTTGACGACTGACCCCTCTGAAAAGTTGACAGACCTGACACCAAAGCAGGTAATTATGACTCTGTCATGATGATGAATCTCTAGGGAAGAGAAAGAAATCTCTGACACGATCCCCCGAGAGCAACAAAATGCCACGTGGCCCTGCCACGTGGGTGTGCTTATGCGGCTCGAAGTGAGGAATTCCCATGCGGTTCAGAGTGAAGCTGTCCCATGCGGCTCGAGTGGAATCATCCCTATGCGGCTCAAGAAGATCATGCCCATGCGGCTCAAGCAGACACACCATTATGTGGTTCATGCGGCTCATCATATGGTTCAGAAGTCTGAAGGAAGGGGCCACTGCCCAGACAGCCCTGACACGTGTCCCAAGTCTTATGCGGCCCAAAATTCATGCGGCCCAAATCTCATGCGGCCCAATCTGTATGCGGTTCCAGTCTCATCATTGGCTTTCAGGACACGTGTCCTCAGCCGATCAATCTCCCAGATTTATGGCAATCCAAGATCGGGTCGAATCCCAATGATCTGGGGCACGTGGCAGGAGAATAAATTTGATTTATTCGCAGATATTAGAGAATCATTATAAGGAAGATTTATGCCAATCAGCATTAATTGCTAATGGAGATTGGGTGTAATCTACCCTTAATGGTTCTGATTCGTCACAATCAGAAACGAACGGCCTGGATTGATCAATCCCCAGGCCGCCGCCATCTCCAAGAGCTAATCATTGGTAACCCTAGCGATCACATCCCACTATTATAAATAGCAAGGTGCCATTTCCTTGTGAGAGATAGAGAGATATACAAAAAAGAAAACCAGAGAAGAATACGTATACACAGAGAGACTTCCTCCATAGTCAGAGAGGGGATATACACAGAGAGAGAGAAGCAAGGAGAGCAATCAGAGAGAGAGCAAGAAGGCATTTCTTCGTCAACGACCAAGCAGATCTTCCCCGAGTCAAGGCTGCGTACCGATCGTCCAAGGAGTAAGGCAGAGCGGCCGTCGCTTTTTCGAGCCTCTATCGTCACCCTCCAGAATCTAAAATAAACAATCGTACTTAGACTGCTGTACCTAGGTTTTCGTCCCTAGGCTTTTTTTGTACGAGCGAGTTTGTATTGTGAGTCTAAGTTCAGTCCTCCGATAATTGTTCTGTACTTTTATAATCAATGGCAAACACGATGGCGACTCTGCTGGGGACTAACTTCTCCACGGCTGAGGAGTTGGTGATGCAATCGGACGCAGCCAAACTTGGCTCTACACAACAGAAGATGGTCGTACGCTTCGACCAACACGCGTTCGAAGAGATGCTCTATGAAGGTAGCACTGGCCCGGTCCAGAAGCACACCCGCACCATAAAGGCTCACAAAGAGTGGAGGCCAAAATCATTTGCTCCTCCGCAAGCCCTTGATGGGGTGCTCTCTATTGCTTAAGATGGCGAGAAAGACTCCCCTGCGGCCCCACTTCAGACCGTAGACAACTCTGCTGTCCCCGAGTCCGGCAGAAGAAAACACTATGATGCTGGACTTGCAGGGGCAAAGAGGAACTTTACGCGATCCGAGCCGCAGAAGAGTATTAGTCGCAGGGAGAAAGCCCATGCGGCTACAACCGCCGACCGCATAAAGAAAACTCATGCGGCCATATCTGTCAGCCGCATAACTTATGCGGCTACAGTTGCCAACCGCACGGATGAGACTCATGCGGCTATTAAAGTCAATCGCTTGCAGAAAACCCATGCGGCCACAGATGCCAACCACATGCGGTCAGCCTGTACGGTCGTGACTCCTAGCCGCATAAAGACTCATCCTACAACAAAAGACAGCCGCATGCAGACAGCCTGCACGGTACCCAATGCTAGCCGCATAGCATCCGTCCCACGCTTCTCTCGATCAGTCTTCGACCGGCTTTCATGCGGTTCTGACTCTGATCATTCTCTGGATGATAATCCAGACTCTGTGGTATTCGACTTAGACTCCTCCTATTACGCACCCACAAGTGCTAAAAGGAGGAAGTCTAGGGCAGCGCGGGCTCATCAAGTCCAGACGACTACCCCAACCTCTGACTATCGGGGCATCCCGCTGATTATCACGCGGGCCTCTGATGGGAAGTTGTATAAAACCACTCAAGTCCAGCCCCCGACGGCAAACATACAAAGTGGTTCCTCTGACCTGCGTGAGGTTATCCTCCACAAATGCAAGGAAAGAGAAGGAGCTTTGGGGTGTAAAGAGCCCTCATACGGACATCAATGCACCCAGATCATTGTCAACTGCTGTTGCAGCAACGCGGCGGTGACGGAAGACCGGCCATCCGTCTTCCAAAGACTACATCATCCGAACTCAGAAGACGAGGCACCTCCTGTTGTCTCCTGTAAGTCCGTACAGAAAGTTCTCGCCAAGGGAAGAGGGAAGAAAACGAGCATCTCCAGCCCAAAGGTGTCAACTACTACAGCTAAGAAACCGTCGTCTAAAGGGTTATCCTCCACGGGAATATTTCAACACACCCGTTCGAAGACGAAAACTGCTGCAGTAGGAAGTTCATCGTCTGTAACATTGGAGGTCGTCGGAACTGGGGATAGCACTCCTCCAAACATCCACGACAATTCGACATTCCAGGAATACGGACTGGAGGAAGCAAATCCTCCGACGGATACAACAGATACCGACGTCCCCAAGGACATCCTAGACGAAGCAAGCTCCGAAGCTGGGGGTAGTGTTCCTTCCAAGTCCGAACCTGAAGAGAACATCCCCACATATCCTGATGATTTCTCGATGCACGGGTACGACTCGGAGGGTACATCCTCCACTACTCCTTCCGTCACTCCTCATGTGAAGACGGTGTTCATGACAGACAGTAATCAAGGCGGTTCCGGTGATCGCCAGCGCATCGATACTTTGGAGGCCATATTGCACGCCTTGGTCAAGTCTGTAGACGAGATCAAAGCGGCGCTTCCTAATCTGCAGGGAGTGACACCTGGCCAGACAAGTGCGGGTCCTCCAGTCAACGTAGACTCAAATTCGGCGGCACCAAACCCGGGCAATAATCCTCCCGAAGTAACGGCTCTGACTGCGACAGATGAGACCCGAGAAGTGAGGAGAGAAGTTCAAGAGCTCCGAGCCATGTTCCACGCCCGAGAAAACTCTCAAGACTTCAGAATTCGGCAACCATATCCTGCTGAATGGAGGGATGTTCCATTCCCACCAAGATATAAGCCGTTCAATATCAACCCATATGATGGCAAGACCTCAGCAAGTCGGTATATCACTTACTTCGAGGTCACCACCGACCATTTGCCCCATGATGACGCTATCCTCACGCGGTTATTCATCGGGACATTGGAAGGAGTCGCCTTCGACTGGTACCGCAACCTGCCAGACAATTGCATCCACTCCTTCGCTGGCTTCAAACACTTGTTCTTGGAGAGGTTCTATGAGGTAGGACAGGACGTCACAATGTCTACCCTCATGGACGTCATCCAAGGAGAGAAAGAGCTGACGAGGAATTACATTGAGCGGTTTCGTCAAACCGTAATGAAGTTACCATCTGGCAACCCGGACTCTTCCTTGATCGAAATTTGCCAAAAGAGACTACTCCCAACAATCAGTCTCTGGATGGGTGAGAGTCAATTCAAGGACTGGAAGGCTTTTATCATTAGTGCTACAAGTGTCGAAGAACGATTAAAGAAGGCTCACCAACTGGGATTACATATCTCAGAGGGAGAGAACAAGAGCAAGCATCCCAGCACCACCAACGACAATGGGGGTAGCCCGGCCCTCCAACAACCGGAACAACAGAGGCAAGCAGGCTATGGTGGCCGATACAGCCCAGAAGCCTGAGTCGCAACCTGCGGACAAACAATGGCCTCAAATCACTTACTCTTTTGAAGACGGTCACGTCAAGCCTATCTTGGACATGCTCATACAAGGAGATAGGATTCAGCTTCCTCCACCAAGACGGGAGCCTCGGCCGGCTGATCTGGAGAACCCAAAGTTCTGCCATTACCACCGCTACGTCTACTATGCTACGTATGACTGCTACCAACTGAAACGATATATCCAGAACCTCATCGATTCGAACGCTCTGGCCATCGATTTCGAGGAGGTAACCGTGGCAGCCAACATGGTGTCCGTACAATTCGGCAGCTTCCCTCCAACAAAGACCCAGGACGAGGTTATACCCATCCCTCTGGCAACGATGGAGATTGCTAATCTCCCGCCTGCTCAAGCTGCTGGTCTAGTACCCCTCACCACATCACGAGAGAAAATCATGTGGGTCCATCTGGACCTAGTCTACGAGGTAACTCAGTCCACTCCATCTTCTAAAAAGAAAAGTGGAAAAGTCAGATCCTGCCGTACCACCTCAGCAGATGAAGAGGAAGTCACGGCCGTTGTTACTCGATCCGGAGCACAATCTCAACTTGTGGCTGAAAACTCGACTGATGATCATCCGCCCATTACCACGGATGCTCCGGGACCGGCTCAGCCTTCGACGACCGACAAGCCTAGGCCGAAGGAGACTCGCTTTGACAAATCCCTCCGAAAGGAAACATCTCAGGGGCTGGAGAGGCCCTACAACTTCGACATCTTGGCGCAATTGGCCAATACACCGGCCAAATTGTCCTTATATGAACTCCTGAGGCTCTCGAAGGATGTTCGCACAGCCTTGAGCGATGCACTTCAAAATACCGACGCATACCTGGCTCAGGTCAACCTCACGGAAGAAAATCAGCCCGCAGACCTCCAAGACAGTGCATGTACGGAAGCAATGCCCAACATCGTCTTCACTCCATAAGACATGCTCATCAAGACTAATCTACACGATCGCCCATTATACTACACAGGCTACATCGGCGACATAAAGGTGGACCGGATCCACATTGACCCTGGGTCTTCCATAAGCATCATTCCAAAAGGACTACTGCATCATCTTCGCATCCCGATGCATCGCCTGACCCCTACAAACACCGCCATCAGCGGGTTCAATTCGGGCAGGAGCTACCCAATCGGGAAGATCCGTCTGAAATGTCAGATTGGCGATCTCCAATCAGAAGTCACTTGCTACGTCATAGATGCCGACACTTCATACAACAGCCTTTTGGGGCACCCTTGGATATACGATTACATGATCGTGCCTTCCACGCTACACCAATGCTTCAAATATGTCGACAAGCACGCTTCGTGAGGACAGAATTTGCTGACATCGATCCCTTCAAAGGGGTCGAATCTTATTACTCGGACTCCTGCCTATACGAAAAGTCGAAAAGGCACCTTGAAGGAGGAAATAAACAAACTGATGTTGAAGCAACCACGGGATCAGAAGAACCTCTGATAATCCACCTCCAGGCTCGCAAACCAGGCAATTCCGCACCCCTTACGGCCACGCTACGTAAGGACGCGATCAGCCTCTCGGCACAGGAAGAGCAGTTGAGAATCTGGCTGCCAAGGTCCGGCCAGGTATCGAGACCCACGACAGGGCCACTTACCATCAGATTGCCGAGAGTCGGTCAATCCCAAACAGAGAAGCTCAATCCCTCCGATAGACCTCTGACGATACGCCTGCCTAAGAAAGGTCGTCACCCCGATGCGAGGTCTGACACTTCAAGCGAACCAGCCACCCCTCGCTCCACATCAAGTGCCAGACTAGGGGTTGCTAGTCTACCGACAACCCCACGCTCCGCTCCGTCAGTTGAGCCTCTGAAGATCAAGCTGACTAGGACGCCCTCTCAATCTTCATTCACACAGGGGGTAGCCGAAGAGGAACCAGAGCTAGCCAAGTATGTGGCTGCCCACACTGACGCTCCCTCCGCAGATGATGTAATCCCTCTAGAAAAGATACCTTACTTCATCAATAAAGGGTTATCTTTGAACTACACCGAGCTCAATAAGCTATGTACAATGTATGCTATGGAACACGGTATAGGCACTCACCTACATACACAAGTGACAAATGTGTACACCGCTATCCAACTTACTCCAGTAGAAGACGCTTACCGAATAATCGAGGGAGGGGACCACCCAATCATCTTCGGCCGGACGAACAACCCGCATCCCCTCGCCATGGAAGAAGTCGACTTCGGGTCAGATGCTGGAAGACTGCCTCTGTATCTCTATAGCCCTCAATCCAAATATCTCATGCAGAAACAGGGGTATAATCTAGAGACAATGCCAGGACTGAACTACGGCACTGGGCGACGATTACCTTTGAAGACGCCAGCCCCGGCTGGCAAACCACGGAACTACTATAACAAAACCCAATACGGTTTAGGGTATGTAACGCCTACTACGACCCCTGAAAGCTCAGATGAAAAATGCGACTGGCAGTCACATTCAACCGGATTACCGACTTCCGACTCATATACCAGCATCGGAGATGTGTTCAGACAAGTCATGTCAGTCAACATGGCATTCGCCGACGCTTACGAGGAAGACGAAGACATCCCCGAAATCCTTGAGCTAGAGCCATGGGCCCAGCAATTAGACGCACAATGGGAAAAGCGGTTCGAACTGAGAGAACCTCCTACTGAAGATGAGGTCATACAAGTGGATCTCGGCAGCGAATCTTCTCCAAAATCGATCTTTATCAGTAAAAGCCTAACTGACGAAGAACGAGAGTCGCTGTTAGAACTTGTCAGAGAATACATTGATGTGTTCGCCTGGAGCTATGAAGACATGCCGAGGTTAAATCCTGACATCGCTCTCCACAAACTCAATATACGGTCAGATGCAAAGCCAGTCAAGCAGCAACAACGACGCTTCCGCCCAAGCGTCATGGACGCGATCGAAGCCGAAGTCAACAAGCTAATAGCTAGCGGCTTCATTCGTGAAGAGCAACATCCTGATTGGGTCGCCAATATAGTACCCGTCCTCAAGAAGAATGGGAAGATTCGAATCTGCATCGACTTCCGCAACCTGAACGAGGCATGCCCCAAAGATGAATTTCCCCTTCCTATCACAGACATCATGATCGATAATACATACGGCTTTGAACGTATGTCATTCATGGATGGATTCTCGGGGTACAATCAAATCAAGATGTCTCCCGACGACGAAAAGCACACCTCATTCCGAACCCCGATTGGCACATACTGCTACACAGTTATGCCATTCGGTCTAAAGAATGCTGGCGCTACATATCAGCGAGCCATGAGTATCATTTTCAGAGAACATTTGCGCAAGACAGTGGAATGCTATATCGACGACATCGCCGTCAAGAGTCGCCGTAAGGAGGATCATCTGCAAGACCTGAGAACGGTGTTCAACTTAATGCGAGCCCACAATCTGAAGATGAACCCTACAAAATCGTTCTTGGGCGTATCCAGCAGGAAGTTCTTGGGCTTCATCATCACTGCACGGGGTATCCATGTAGACCCCGAGAAAACGAGGGCAATCATGGAGATGGGTCCCCCGAAAAATCTCCGTGAACTTAGAGGCCTCCAAGGGAGGCTAGCTTATATCAGGAGGTTCATTTCCAACCTCTCCGGGCGATTCCGACCGTTCACCCACCTCATGAAGAAGGGAGTCTCATTCGTGTGGGACGAGGAATGCCAGCGCGCTTTCGATGACATCAAAGAATATTTATCAAATCCTCCAGTCCTGGTGGCCCCGGTCCCTGGAAAACTATTCCTGCTCTATATACGAGCAATGGAACACTCCCTCGGTGCCCTGCTGGCACAAAACAACGACGCAGGCCACGAACAGGCCATTTACTATCTCAGCCGAATGATGGTCGGGCCCGAACACCGATACACCGCTGTGGAGAAAGAATGCCTCGCCCTGGTATTCGCTATTCAAAAGACGCGACACTATGTCACGGGGCAAACCATACATGTGATCTCACGAATCAACCCTCTCAGGGTCCTCATGACCAAACCAGGGGCACTCAGCTCCCGCCTCGCTACATGGGCGATATTGCTGTCCCCCTATCATATGGTTTTCGTCCCGCAGAAGGCTGTCAAAGGTCAAGCCCTGGCAGACTTTTTGGCGGCCCATCCAGGATCGGAATCATCCAGAATATACGAAGAAATCCCAGATAAGGTCGCCGATTCAAATACAACCACCCACGATAACATATGGCGGATGTTTTTCGATGGCGCTTCAAGAACCGGACCCAAGGGAAACATCGTCGTCGGAGTCGGAGTAGTATTGGTCTCTCCTACCGGGCTAGTGATCAATCGCGCCTACTCTCTCACGGAACCCTGCTCTAACAATGTGGCCGAGTACAACGCTTTGGTCATTGGCCTCTAACTCGCAAGAGAACTGGGGGTAGAATACCTTGAAGCATACGGCGATTCGCAATTAATCGTCAATCAGATTCGGGGGACGTACGAAGTCCGCCATGAAGACATGATCCCCTACCACCAAATAGCGATCAACATTATATCATCATTCAAGGGATTCTTCATCGAACATGTCCCCAGACTCCAAAATATCGAAGCTGATGTCCTAGCAGGCCTGGCTGCTTCCCTAGCAGTGCCAAACCACTCTCATCATTCGGTCGATGTAATCGGCCATGAGCTGGTCTGCCCCAAGAATAACGTTCAAGCCATGGCGAGTTATTCTGCTCAGATGATCGACGAAGCGCCAGACTGGAGACAACCATTTATAGACTTCGTGGTCTACGACATCCTGCCCGAGAACCCGAAGGAGGCTACTTCTATCAGACGGCGTTCTCTCAGATTCTTCTACGATACAGAGACAAAAATGCTGTATCGCCGCTCCTACGACGGATTACTACTTCGGTGTTTGTCGAACGCAGAGGCCAAAGAAGCCGTACGAGAGGCTCATGACGGTGTCTGCGGGGCCCATCAGCCTGGCCCTAAGCTGCAAGACCGCCTTCGCCGGATGGGCTACTACTGGCCCACGATGGTGGCTGATACAATAGATTATGCCCAAAAATGCAAGGCCTGCCAAGTCCACGCAGACTTCATTCACCAACCATCCGAATTTCTACATCCGACAGTGGCGTCCTGGCCATTCGAAGCATGGGGAATGGATATCATTGGTCCAATCACCCCACCTTCCTCCCGAGGACATCGCTTCATACTTGCGATCACTGATTACTTCTCAAAGTGGGCAGAAGCCGTCCCACTCGCCGAAGTCAAGACTTCGAACGTAATCAGCTTCCTGAAGCACCACGTCATCTACCGCTTTGGACTGCCCCAAAGGATCATCCATGATAATGGTCCGCAGTTTATAAGCCACGTATTCTACCGATTCTGCGACAAACATCGCATTCAGAATGTCGCTTCGACACCATACAACCCGACAGCAAACGGGTTAGCAGAGGCATTCAATAAAACAATCATCAAACTCCTCAAGAAATTTGTCTCCTCCAACAAACACGACTGGAACGAGAAGCTCGGCGAGTGCTTATGGGCTTATCGCACCACGGTTCGAACAGCCACCGGGAATACACCATTCTCTCTGGTGTACGGGAGTGAGGCAGTTCTCCCATTAGAGACTCAGATTCCCTCACTCCGAGTCGCCCTCACTTATCAATTGACAACGGATGATAACTACCGACGTCGACTACAAGAGTTAGAGGCCTTAGATGAAAAACGCCTCCTAGCTCAGCAAAGGATCGAATTATACCAAGCACGCATCTCAGGAGCCTTCAACAAAAAGGTCAAAGTCAGAACATTCCAAGTGAGCGACCTTGTTTTGGCAGTCAGGAGACCAATGGTCATGACTCACAAGACCACCGGCAAGTTCCAGCCAAAATAGGAAGGCCCATTTATCATCGAGGTCGTGTTCTCCAATGGTGCTTACCGCCTCGCCAAGCAGAATGGAGACTTGCTCATGTTGCCCGTCAACGACAAGTTCCTGAAGAAATACTATGTTTAAACAACATTTTCCAGAGTTTCGAGTTATGTGCCGGCTGGTACCTCTGAACTCAACCCCCTAATTTTCTAACTTATCGAGTCACGTACCCTCTTGTACCGCTGAACTCATATCCCAAATTCCCAAGTCATGTACCTGCTGGTACCTTTGAACTTACACTTTGATTCCAATATTCACAGATTTTCGAGTCACGTACCTGCGTGTACCGCTGAACTCATGCCCTTCTTCCATAAAGATATCCCAAATTTCCAAGTTATGTACCTGCCGGTACCTCTGAACTTACACTTTGATTCCAACATTCATGGATTGTCGAGTCATGTACCCGCTAGTACCAATGAACTCACCCCATAATTTTCCAGATCTTCGAGTCATGTATCCGCTGATACCACTGAACTCACCCTCATAGTTTTTTAGATTTTCGAGTCATGTACCCGCTGGTACCGCTGAACTCACACTCACCATTCTCCAGATTCTCGAGTCATGTACCCGATGGTGCCTCTGAACTCACATCCTGGTCACTCTTTCAGGTAGAAAGTTATGTATGATCATACCGCTGAACTTTCTTCCTACAAGAGATCCTCCCTCATGATCTAATACCTGCACTCCCAGTGCACAACAAAGGTAACAGATCCACAAATTTCCAAGACGACCATGTCCTCATCACCTCTGAGTCGTCCCATTTCCGCCAAAAATAAATCACCCCTACATAGAACTTCCATGTCCTTATTACCTCTGAGTTGTTCTATGTACCCCCCTTGTCAAAGAGACCCTCATGCTCACCATGTCCTCAGCACCTCTGAGTCAGTATGATTGGTTCCTTTCTTTTAAACTCATTGTCCGTATCCAAAACCAGGGTATGTTAGGGACAATGGGCCCACGCAAAATAACCCGATAAAAGGATTATTACAAAGCAAAAGAGTGAAGCAAATATATATTCCATTCAGTCAGAAATCAGTTACATCCACACGGTTACAGGAAAGTTCTTCATTACAGACAAGGCACCTCAAACCCCTAGTTACAAAAATACGTATACAACTCCTTCAACCACATTACGTATGAAGGATGTAACTGAGGAAGGTCCTCGTCCAGAATGGAAGAATCAGGATTCCCAGTGGTGTCACCCTCAGCAGTCTCGACAGTGGGGAGGACGTCGTCCCTCTCAGGCTCCGATTCTCCTTTCATTGTCTCCTTCTTAACAGAGGAAGGCCCCTGATTGACGCCAGGGAGCGACGGATCCTCTACTACTGCAATATCAGCACCCGGTGGAGACACTATAAGAACTAAAAGACGAGAAAAAGTGATGAGAAATGATGAAAACAGTCAGAAGATATTCAGAAGTGTTCATGCGGCTCGTTTAAAGACAACTCTTATGCGGCTTGGGCATAGAATATATTCCATGCGGCTCATAGGATGTGTATGCGGACCACGTAATCTAAAAAGCTCGCATCAAAATGATTATGCACGAAGCAATACAGCAGAGCAGCATCTTTTAGGGTTTCAGAGCACCCAATCTTCCGCACAGTCCTTACCTTCGACGACAACATGAACATCAAGACGAACGGGGGGTGCGGCAATTGAAGACGAAGTCGACTTCCTGCTCCTAGCCACAACCTTCTTCACTGCCTTAGAAGCCCTAGGTGCCATCGTGGTTTGTCAGTTGGAAGAAGAAAGCAAGACAGAAATCTTAATCAGAAAGAGTCTAAGAGAGAAATCCTTCTAAATACCCTTCCATTTATAGAGAAAGGAGGACCAAGACCGACGCTTCGTACAAAGTAGTCGACTCTTCGGCTATCGATACTGACTAGTTAATTAGAGGTCAGAAACTCCTAGGATCCTGCCCCAAAAAGGTTTGCATGCATGACATAATGGCGTGGCGAGAAGCTATGCGGCTGAACAATCTATGCGGCCAAGATCTCTATGCGGTCAGGGTTTCATATGCGATTAGAAGAGCACGGCCATGCTTCTTATTCAAAGTATTTCAATTTTACAAATTGAAAACTTTGAAGGGGGTCCTGTAGAAGCATGGAAAATACTAAAAAAATGACTCATGCGGCCAGGAAAGACCCATGCGGCGCTGAAAGCCCATGCGGCTCGGGGTATCAAGCGGCACAAGGAGCTATGCGGCCCGAAGCATTCCATGCGGCTCAGAAGACATGTGGCCTGATAGTGCCCCCCTCCGATCTATGCTGCATTAATTGCTTTGACGGCTGACCCCTCTGAAAAGTTGACAGACCTGACACCAAAGCAGGTAATTATGACTCTGTCATGATGATGAATCTCTAGGGAAGAGAAAAAAATTTCTGACACGATCCCCCGAGAGCAACAAAATGCCACGTGGCCCTGCCACGTGGGTGTGCTTATACGGCTCGAAGTGAGGACTTCCCATACGGTTCAGAGTGAAGCTGTCCCATGCGGCTCGAGTGGAATCATCCCTATGCGGCTCAAGAAGATCATGCCCATGTGGCTCAAGCAGACACACCATTATGCGGTTCATGCGGCTCATCATATGGTTCAGAAGTCTGAAGGAAGGGGCCACTGCCCAGACAGCCCTGACACGTGTCCCAAGTCTTATGCGGCCCAAAATTCATGCGGCCCAATCTGTATGCGGTTCCAGTCTCACCATTGGCTTTCAGGACACGTGTCCTCAGCCGATCAATCTCCCAGATTTATGGCAATCCAAGATCGGGTCGAATCCTAATGATCTGGGGCACGTGGCAGGAGAATAAATTTGATTTATTCGCAGATATTAGAGAATCATTATAAGGAAGATTTATGCCAATCAGCATTAATTGCTAATGGGGATTGGGTGTAATCTACCCTTAATGGTTCTGATTCGTCACAATCAGAAACGAACGGCCTGGATTGATCAATCCCCAGGCCGCCGCCATCTCCAAGAGCTAATCATTGGTAACCCTAGCGATCACATCCCACTATTATAAATAGCAATGTGCCATTCCCTTGTGAGAGATAGAGAGATATACAAAAAAGAAAACCAGAGAAGAATACATATACACAGAGAGACTTCCTCCATAGTCAGAGAGGGAATATACACAGAGAGAGAGAAGCAAGGAGAGCAATCAGAGAGAGAGCAAGAAGGCATTTCTTCGTCAATGACCAAGCAGATCTTCCCCGAGTCAAGGCTGCGTACCGATCGTCCAAGGAGTAAGGCAGAGCGGCCGTCGCTTTCCCGAGCCTCTATCGTCACCCTCCAGAATCTAAAATAAACAATCGTACTTAGACTGCTGTACCTAGGTTTTCGTCCCTAGGCTTTCTTTGTACGAGCGAGTTTGTATTGTGAGTCTAAGTTCAGTGCTCCGATAATTGTTCTGTACTTTTACAATCAATGGCAAACACTAATAGAGGCATGTTAGGAGACTTAACAGTTAGTAGAGGTATATGAGTAATGGATGTGACTCTGTTAGGCATTAGGTGGAAAGAATAATTCTTTAACGTATGGGCCACGTATGCACTTCCCTATTGCCGGTTATCTCCGTAGGAGGTATGATCCTGGATCCTGATACCTGATTTTCTGTTGGCCTTTGACATTCAAGGAATGTTATGCTTTGAGGTCCCTAGTATCCTGATGGGACCATACCTGAGTTCCTACTCCTGAGCTAGAGTTGAAGGTTTGTTCTTACTGCATAAACACATTAGAATGGTCAGGCAACCCTCGTCAGTGTCATATCACCCGTCCCATTAATAGCTTGGGACAATGCCGCATCGCGGTATAGTGTACTACCCTTTGTCCTTGTTTGGTTGTAGGGGTAGTCCACTGTTTTGATGATGAGGTGTTGGATCTTGTTACGAGTGGGACTATTTACTTTACTTGTGATTTATGACATAGTATATATATTCAGTTATGTGGCATATTCTTTATGTATCTTGTTACGTCCCTCTGAGGACCTGGTTATCTCTCCAGGTGTGTCTTATGATTTTTGCAGGTGCTCTAGCTAAGGCCATGACTTGCGCTCTACTCTTTGAGATGTTACTTTTGGATCGTCGTCCCCTTCGCTCTACCAAATTACTATCCTTGTATATTTCTTTCCTATTAAAATTTGTTGGTAATAGATTTGTCTCCGCCCAACGATTGAACCATAATTATTCAAGTTGATTTTATATTATTATTCTTTTTATTGTGGATGAGATTTAGTCTTGGATTACTATATTTTACAGCTTATGTGTACATACAAGGTTTCCATACATTGGAGCGTACTTCGTATCTATACAGCTGGCATGGATACGTACTTGGTCCTAAGTATTTTGGGACTGGGGCATTACAAGACTAGAGTTTGGTTGAATACGTAGCTGGCCTATGCCACGTGGCTCGATCCCGTATATTTTAGGACTGTGGCGTGACACGTTCTGAACCGGATACGGATACTATAAATTTTTGGTCATGCCCTTCAGACTTACCAATGCCCCTGCCGCCTTCACTGATATGATAAACAGTGTTTTTCGACCCTTCTTGGATAAATTTATGGTCTTGTTCATCAATGATATCTTAAACTACTCGAAAAGTAGAGAAGACCATGCGACGCATTTGAGAACGATACTGCAGACCCTACAAAAAATTAGCTCTGTGCCAAGTTGAGTAAATATGAATTTTGGATGAGTAGTGCATCATTCCTAGGATACGTTATCTCGGCGGAGGGTTTCTGTTGCCCCAAAGAAAATTAAGGCAGTAGTGGATTGGAAACCACCTACGTCGGCTAGCGACATTCGTAATTTCCTCGGCTTGGCAGTTTACTATAGAAAAGTTTGTGAAGGATTTTTCAAAAGTGGCGTCACTTTTAACTCGATTAACTCGGAAGGGAGTTGCATTTGATTGGACTGATGAGTACGAGGCTAGCTTTCAAGACCTGAAGCAATGTCTTATATCAGCTCCAATCCTTGTACCTCCAGATGTCACCAAAGAATTTTAGATCTACAGTGATGCGTTCGGATTGGGTTTGGGATGTGTATTGACTCAAAGAGAGAAAGTGATATCTTATGCCTCGAGACAGCTTAAGCCGCACGAGAAAAATTACTCAACATATGATTTAAAATTGGTAGCGATAGTGTTTACATTAAAATTATGGCAACATTATTTGTATGGAGTGTCTTGCGAGATCTTCATCGATCATAAGACCCTGAAGTACATATTCACTCAAAAGGATTTGAATTTGCGGCAAAGACATTGATTGGAACTAATAAAATATTATGACTTGACGATCGCGTACACCCCAGGAAAAGACAATGTGGTAGCCGATGCGTTAAGTCGAAACTTCGTGGGATCAATTAGTATTAACAAAAGGATATTAGAGGACTTAGAGAGCACGGGTATTGAGCTCCAAATTTGTGGCCGAAATGTACGGTTGGCTCAACTTCAACATTAGCCGAGTTTGTTGGAAAGGATAAAGACTGCACAGAAGACTGATGAGTTTTTGATAAAGATTAGCGGAATAATGGAAAAGGGTGAAGCATGCGACTTCACCAGGCATGATGATAGCTCGTTACGACTACAAGGGAGGCTATATGTCCCGAAGGATAAAAAACTTCGAAAAAAATCTTGACGGAGGCTCATTATGCTAAGTATTCGTTGCACTCAGAAAGCACAAAAATGTATAAAGATTTACGTACGACCTTTTGGTAGCACGGAATGAAAAGACATGTGGCCCTCTTTGTCTCGTAATGTTTGGCTTGTCAACTAGTCAAGGCGGAGCATCAGAGGCCTGGAGGGGAAATGCAGAACCTCACTATACCGGAATGGAAATGGGATCACGTAATAATGGATTTTATTATTGGCTTGCCACAGACACAGCGGAAGAATGACGCAATTTGGGTCATCATTGATCGATTAACCAAGTCAGCACTTTTATCATAATCAAAATTTCTTGGAGCATCAATCGGTTAGCCCAGCTATACTTGGATAAAATTGTTCGACTATATGGGGTGCCAGCATTAATAGTGTCGGATCGGATAGAAGATTTGTATCACAGTTTTGGTACAGCTTACACTCGGCTATAAAAATACAATTGAAATTCAGTTCTGTATACCATCCACAAACTGATGGTCAGACTGAGAGGGTCAACCAGATTCTTGAGGACATGTCATGTCTTTGTATAATAGACTTGAAAACAAGTTGGGACACACACTTGCCGCTAGCAGAATTTGCCTATAATAACAGTTACCAGACGAGTATACAGATGGCTCCGTATGAAGCATTGCATTATATGGGTGAAAATGTTGGTCTCCAATTTGTTGGGATGAAGTCGGTGAACGGCAAGTACTTGGTCCAAAAATGGTAGAGTGTCACCACCCGCACCCTAGAGTAAGGGTACGAGACGCGGGTACGTCCAGCCTACGCCGCAGTATCGGCGGTAGAACGCTGTCCTAGGTCAACATACATCTAGCAATATATCTCTAAACAGTTTATACTCCCCGAATGGGGGTGACATAACAGTAATAAACTCAATCACAACTAAGGAAGAGATAGCACGATATAAAATAGAACTCAAGGAAACAAATAGATGATAAAGTAGTCTAAGATAATCCCAACAAATATCCAGAAGTACATGGTCTCAGATACTAAATGAAAGAATATATACAACTCAACAACTCTGAACAGAAAGTAAGTCTAGCTAAACATGTCTCAAGACTACATTAAATAAGATAAGCCTAACTAATCTAGTCTAGGCAATGGGGGTGATGTCCTCAGCTAGAGCTGGGTCCTCCTGAGGGTCCAGCTCGCAAGTGTCATCTAAGGCTGCCCCGTAGTAAGTATCCAGACATGCCTCCTCCTCGTCCTCTGTAATATTTCAACAGGTCCAGTCAGGACAGGAGCGAGTACAGTACATCTCAACAGTTCATAGCAGGTTAGAAAATATAATCATGCAGTAAAGTAAGATACAGGTGCTGAAGAATACAGTATGTAAATAGAGAGAGAGAACTGTAATAGAAATATCTACTATAAGTAAGGAACTAACAGTGGCTAGTGAGTCAGAGTACATGATAGCACATGTGAACAGAACATATTTGTACATGATCTACACTAAGGAGTTTCACATAATCTACACTACTATGGAATTGTTCACATGACTACTAGCACTCCACTGTTTCCCCAATCAATACACAAGGATCTAAGCAGGTTATGTTATTATACATGATATCACATGAAGGCCCATGAAAGGGTGCACATGATAATATACATGAGGGCTCTGTGAACATGAGAGTACATGATTCACAAGAGTGTACATGTATGGTGAAAGCACAGGAGTACATGATGAAAGTGAAACGCACATGACACAATGTACCTGATGCTCCCGAGGGTGATAACATCGCATAAAGAGATCCATATAGTACCAATCCGTGATAATGTCGTGACAGCACAAGTAAAGTAATTAAATACAGGAAATAACTCTAAGCAGGATATAAAATGATCAGAGAATGTACTCGCCTGGTATCTGAGTGTCCAATATGAAAGTACTGTCCGAGGAGTGGTGTCTGGCTCCTAATCAGAACAGCACAAGTCACAACAAGTCCAAAATGGTATAATGAAGTCCTACTATGCATTCTACATGATTCTAGGTCAATCTAGGCCAAAGTCAACTCTTGGTCAACTCTGGTCAACCCTAGAAGTCAAACTAGGTCAAGCTATTCATCCTAGGTCTAATCAAGGTTACACTAGTCTAAATAGGTTATACTAGGTCTAACAAGACTAGGTTAGCCTAAACTATTTTTAACAATCTTGCTAAACCCTAACAAGCCTATAATAGTCTATCAAGACTTATATCTAAACCATGCTAGCCTATATTAAGTATTTACATACCACAAGACCAACACAAGCTATTTACATTCAAACTTAAACATATATATATATATACACATATTGTATATAGGGCATACATTAGATATTTAGGCATAATACAACACATTACATATATACATATACATTACATTATATGTACAGAGATATAGAGAGATAGAAGACTAGGTGTCAAGAATGTGTGTGTGAGAGCTAGTGAGAGTGTGTATGAGAGGAAAATCTGGAATCATAATGTGTATGTGTGTGAGTAATGAGGGAATGTGAGGGTGTGTGTGTGTCATTGGCTGAACAGGAAAAAGGAAAGGGCAAAATCAGTGAGTAAACTGAAATATAGTGGCAGTGTATAGTGTGATAGAGAGTGATGATGTGAAATATGTGTCTAGGTGAGGGTGAGTGAACATACATGAGGGTGTGTGTCATTGATACCCATGAGGACATGTGTGTGCATAGCCAAAGAAATCAGCAAGGGGAAAACAGTGAACAAAAACAGAAAAGCAAACTGAAAACAGTTTCAGTCTTCACACAATTTGAACCCAGGTTCATGGGAAACACCCAAAGTTCAATCTCAGATAACACATTAAAGTATCAAAATACTTCTTGAAACCCAGTTTTCAGTCCCTCCTCCAAAACCACATTTCGAAATCAATTATTCACCAAACAAATCCAAATTTGACCCATAGTTAGATCAAACATAGGAGAATCAATTTAGGAACTAAAACCAATCATTAACAGTATTTAATTAGGTAAATTGGACTGCCAAAGTTCAATTCAAAGATCTAGAAATACAGGAATTGGTTCACAGTTTTAGAAATTAACAGTTTTCAGGTCATACATTCAAAACCCCATATCTCAACCAATCCTCAATGCAATTTACCCAAAATTGACACATAGCTAGACTACCAGTAGGAGAACTACTATAGGGTTTTAAACCAATAATTAATCAGCATTTTAATGGGTAAAATTGACTGTCTAGTTCAAATATAAAAACTGGAACAAAAACTGGAATGTTCATGAATTCGAAATGGGATAATTAGAAATTAACACATAAAACAAATCAAAATAAGAAATTATAGGTTGGTAAATAAAATATAGCAGGTTTTTGTGTCAGAGAGAGTGATTCGTGTCCACAAAAGTGGACACGAAGTGTCCAACAACAAGTGTCATCTACATTCAGACTGATAGGACAGTCTCGTGCGGGCAGGACACTGAGTCGTATAGGCAGGACACGACTCGATGAGTCATGCACTCGTGTCCCAGGGTCAAGTAGGACTAGGGCTAGGACACGGGCACCCTGGTTCGTGTCCACAACGTGTCCAGCACGAATACGAGTAGCGTATCAGTGCACTAAAATAACTGAACCCAATTCAGTACAAAAATAATGCACGTGCTCGTGCGTGTCCGACACGACACATGGGGGTCTGAGACTCGACACACATCGTGTCAGTCATGAGGACGTCCCATGTGTCAAGTGTCAAGTGATGACATGGCGTGTCCTGGCAACTGTGGCCCCCGATCAGCAGGGGATCCAATCTCGAGCGCGCGCGCGCGCGTGTGCAGCGCGTGTCCACGGGTCGAAATCGACACAAGCCGACACAAAAATCCACTCAGATGAATAGGAATGCATAAGCAATAGTAAAACCTAAATTTCTATTTAAAAATATTGCACAAATGAAATCGAAATGCCCTTTGAGGCATTTCGACAAACACCTCAGTCAAGACTCTGATACGTGTCCAAACGGACACGAAACTTATGGGACTCGACACGAAACCAATGCAGACACTTAGGGGACTCCTAGGGCTTCCTAAATATGAAAATAAATCAAAATTTCATGGAGAAATGGAGGAGTTACCTATACTTGAACCTTCAAGAAAAACCCCTTTTTAATAGCTCTTCTCTTGATGTCCCAATCCACTCAAATCACAACAAACTGAGATGAAACTTCAAAATCAGCAAGAATAGGTATATTAGAACCTAATGGAAGATATTTGAATAAAAAAGGAAATGGAATGGGAATCTAGGGATTAAAAGAAGTAGGAACAAACCTTTCCTTAAACTTTGAGCTTTCCTAAGAAAGAGGCAACCCTAAAATTAGGAGAGTACTTATAGGGTGATATTCCCAATGTAGATAGGGTGGCCGGCCACTATGTCTAGGGATTAGGGTTTGGTAATTGCTTTGGGCTTTGGGCCAACTTACAAGGCTATGAGTTAAATGATTAATTAAAGGTGCTAAATCATAAGCCATGACTTATGACTTTCTAATTCTTATTGCTAACTAGAGTCTAATGACCAAACCAAGGATTAGCTAGGTTAGACTAGAGTCATATAACCTAACCAAGTCCATACTAAGTAGGGTTAGCTTCTAGGTTGGTCTACAAGGGTCAACACTAGTCAAAGTCAACCTAGTCCAAACAATTCCAAAATAATTCCTAAAAATTCCCATAAATTCAAATAAATTCTAATAAATTCAAATTACCCCAAAAATATCAAAAATACCCTAAAACTAGAAATGTGGTAGTGACATAGAGCATGCCATCGAGAAGGTCCGCATGATTCGGAAGAAGTTACTTGTGGCACAAAAGTCGGCATAAGAGTTATGCGGATACTCATCGGTGACCATTAGAATTCATGGTGGGGTGACCAAATATTTTTGAAAGTATCACCTATGCAGGGAGTTATGCGATTCAGTGTGAAGGGAAAGCTATATCCAAGATTTGTTGGCCCGTTCGAAATCCTTAAGCGAGTCGGCCCAGTTGCCTATTAAATCGCGTTACCACCGGCATTGGCGGAAGTGCATGATATCTTCCATGTTCCCCAACTACGAAACTATGTGCATGATCAAAGTCATGTAGTGGACTTCGGTCGGTTAGGACTGCAAGCTGACTTGTCTTAAGTAAAGGAGCCCGTGCATATTCTGGATAGGAAGAACAAGGTGTTACGAAACCGAGTTGTTCCTTTGGTTCGAGTACTTTGGCGGAATCATTCCGTCGGAGAGTCAACTTGGGAACTTGAAACGGATATGAAGGAAAATTTTTCTTTGTTATTCGATTTAGGTGGGTTTTTGTTTAAGTTTCGGTAACAAAACTTTTTGTTAGCATATTAATATGTAGTGCCCTGATCCTATTACGGAGCACGGATCGGGCTAGCGGCCGAATGGCCGAGTCGGATGAGATTAGGAAAAATTTACTTAGGAAAACTTTACCAGGATCGTGGGATATTGAATTGAGATCCTTTCCTCGTTATGGATTGGACTCTTTTGAAATGTTGCCCAAGATGCAGTGGCGCGCGTCTTGGGGAAATAATTCAATATAAGAGTCACTTGCCCCTAGATCGTAGTCGTGCTGGTTTTCGATATCGCTTTCACTGTTGGTTTTTGTGTACATTTTTGTGATTGTTTTCGATAAATATTTTCATAGATTTACTTTCATTGTCTGCGCATTTACATCGAATCGCTGAGAAAAAGAGAAAGAAGTATGCTAACTAGATGTTGGTGCCAATGTAGGTGCTAACGTAGTGAACCGAGCTTGATGTTACGTGGAAGACCTCTTTTTCAATAATTCATTAATAAGTGAGTGGCTTTGATCCTTCGACGATCCTTGATTATCACGTTTAACAAAAGAAGACTTGTTATTGCATTTGGTGCTTAATAAAAGATGATTAGTAAGAACCCTGAAAGATAAATTATCATATGGCTAGAATTATATTGCAAATTAAATGTTGCTTTGTATGTTGTAATTTTAAATGTTGAATAGGTGATGCAAAGACCTAAGCATTAGGCGATGAGTATATCGGACTTCGGTTCGAAAGAATGGTAAAACAGAATGAATAGTCCCTTGGTTAGATAAATGAGTATGCGAGCCTACGGCTCAAGGCAAGCTGGCAAAATGAAATGAGAATTGTGGCTTATGTGTGGAAGATGATATTATCATGCATGTTATGCCTCTTACTAGTTAAGTCGCATTACGTGCATGGTTATGGACAACTTGTGCACAAGGTAGTTCCTCAAATGATACTCCGTGGCCACGGACCCGGTTTATCCTAGGGAGAACATGGATTGGTTCTAACATACTGACATCTGTTTACGGGAGCTTCAGTGGGGCTAGCTACCCGCACTGCAAGGGACGCTGTTATACCAGTAATATAGTCCAAGATGGCGTATTGCCAGTGACCTTTATATAGACGGTTTCATAGCTAACAATATTTTTTACAAGCAAAGTAAGTGTCACGACCTGTACCCGCTTTTTGGAATACAAGTGCGTATCCAAGCCAGCCCATGCCGCAATATCGACGATAAAACATTATCAAGGTCATGATTCTCATAATCACATAATATTAAGTGTTATTGATAATTCTACGGAATGATATCGACCGTGGGTAAGATGGTCCAAATTGGTGAACCATATGAATTGCTTATGTTTCTCTCATCAATATGTGTTACTTATGTTTTCTATCAAATATGAATTGTTAATAAACCCTAAGACAAGATAGAAAAATCACAAATCAATAGTGTACTTCACATAATTTACTACTATTGATTTATGGTGAGATTGGTTACGGCTGCTCACCAGTACATATATGGTAATGTACTGACCCTCGTCTCCACAGCTGTCGGGAATCTAGTAGATAATCTTAGACGCTGAAGGCTTGTTGTCCGAATCTTTAGAAGCTTCACACTTCCTTGAGGTTTCTATTTGAAGAAGAAGGCATTTTGCTGAAGGTGGTGGTTATTGCCGTATTTTTAATAAAGGAATATGATGTATAGAACAAGTTGTATTTCATTTTAATATTTCTGCAAGTTGTAAGCCAAGTTTGGCATTTCATCTCGGCTGTTTGAGAGCCTTATGTTTTCTATGCAAAGTTATCAATAAAGAATTTATTTTAGTCCAGATCTGTGTTATTCAATTTATCTGTGAACTTGCTGCAAACTCTATTCAAAATATCTGATTTATAAAATATACACGAGCACGCCTTGTACAAGTGTGACTCTAGACTTGTACGTCATCACGCCTTAGTGAGGACGAACTATTCGGCGTGAATCAAAGCGAGGACGAACGATTCCCAAACTGGGACATGACAAAAAGCCCCTATTTATAGGCTCTGCCCCCACTTAATGCAATGAACCTTACATTATTGATGATGAATCTGACGCTTCGACTCTCGTGTCGATCGGGTTTTTAGGGTCTTTCCCAACACCTATTTATAGGTTTTGAAACGAGCATTTCAAGATGAAGGCGAAGCGCCTGCCGCCTCTTCGAAGATTGAACCAAATCAAACTGCTCTCATCCCAAAGCATATTTAACAGGCTGGCCAATGCGGAGGCTATGTTAAAAAAAAGATTCATCTGTTGACATCATACGCATGCCATGCTTCTATTCAAACTATTTCTTACTTTGTTGCAGAAAGTTAGAAAACTTGAAGGGGGTCTTGTAGAAGCATGGGTCATACTACTTATGCCACACATAGGCGTACTGTCACTCATGCCTCATTTGGTTATCATATTGCTCATGCATCACCTAGGCATTATGTTACTCATTCCCTATCTTCAAACTTTGAGCTGAGACGCTTCGATCTCTGTGCAAAAAGATAGCCAAAGTACGGAGACCAAAGAGTCATGATTACTTATGCTACTCACGCCTCGCTAAAGGAGTGCCCCTCCTTCTACTCCGCCTCACCTACACAGGCACATCCAATCCCTTGCTTCTCTACCTACGCCTCATAGTTGCTTTTCTCGAGGCTGTATTAATGAGTTGGGCTTCTCTCGAGGCTTCGATTGAGCACTTCGATTTTCGTGCAAAGAATGATCCTAGAAGTCGAAGTTCAATCACATTGCAAAAAGTGCAGATAGGCACGTGTTGTCAAAAACTACTTAGGTGCGTATTGCATGATCATCCAGGCGCGTGCCACCTAGAGTCTCCCCTGAGCGTGTGTGCTTCTACCCTCGTGCTTGTAGTTCTCTTCCACTATGAACACACGCCACCTAGAATAGTGATTTATAGGCATGGGTGTCTTGTTGGTTGCAATATAACTAGGTGTGTGCCACGTGTTGAAAACCGAGTCGCGTCGAAGAACGAGTTCTAAGCAATTCAAGATCTCCTCCAATAGCAAATCTCAAGAATATGACACATGGCAATCAGCTACAACCCCTACATCAGTGAAGTGCGTGCACAGTTGCAACTGAATCCTGTTTAGGACACCACGTGGCAAAGCGTGTATGGTTACTTCTTCTCTGCTATAAATAAGAGGAACTCCTCTCCATTCAAACTCTTCGGTTTTCTCCATTTCCTCAAGAGTTCCTGAGCATTCCAGAAAGAGTTCTTGCTGCTTCCCTTAGCCAGTGAAGTTAAGCCCAGCAGTTCTCTCTCACCGTCAGATTGTGTCACGCCCCTGAACCAGAATATTGGAGAGCGGAGGACAGACACAGCCAGCTACATACATTGAAGTGTAACCCACCTCGATATACGGTCACGGTTGTCTAGATACATGAGAGTTTTACTACAAGCCAACAGTCTCTTATGGTCAATAACAAGCCTAGTGTCTCAATCTCAAGCAAGGAAGTAAATGTAACAAGATGGTAGATCATCAGACATACAAAGTAATGCGTCCCATACATTATATATTCAGATGATTATGAAGCTAGTCATACAAAATACGAAGACTAGCAAGAGTTTATGTCATACATGATCAACCCTAGGATTTGTCTACAATGTTACAACACTTAGGCAGACATGAATGTATATTTAACACGAGTTAACACTTGCTCGGCGGCTAAACGCCTCAAAAGAATAATTTAGAATAGAGTGGGAGAGCAAAATAAAACCCACTCGTTGGCAGGGTTGCGCCTAGTATTCACCATCTGGCTGGAAGGCTAGGAGATCCTCGGGTGCTACTCCAAAATCTGGCCATACAAAACCAGCTGGGTCAGACCTCATAAAGAGCAAGTGCTATAAGGGAGGCTTCACTTAAGAACCAAAACCAACATAATAGCACATAAATACATCAATGATAATGAAAGACACGAGTTAGAGAAACAAGGCGATAAACGATAAGATAACTAAAGGACTATTCTAGTAGCCAAGTTACAACCCGTAAACCAAACAAGGACTGGGATTGTAACCCTTCACCTGAACAAAACTTAGTCTCTAACCAATTATCGATAAAGTAAGGTATAACAGTAATGTGCTGAAATGACCATGTACTGATCTTGCCTAGGCAAGACTAGAGAGGACTCCATCCATCAATCACGGCCAAGCAATGAGTACGGCTTGATACTTTAACTAACTAGGGTTATCACAAGCTTAGTTACTAACAAGATGCATCGACATGTTCCAACAGCCACAAGCCCTACAGTCTTAAACCAGGTTATCCGGTCACAAGTTGAGAGACTTGGATTAGGTGACTTAGAGGTGCAACACATGACAATGTGCTGAAAATATGCCCTACTCGACCGCAGGCTACAAGTCCAATTAGAGCACCCAGATAACGGGACTGCCTGTAGTTGGGAATCTCTTCATGGACTACTTGATTAATCTAGTTATTATCCTAGTCAGATTCAATACGAATCCCTGACCGTGGAAATCAGGAATTTGTCCTAGACATGATGTAAGACGAGACATATAGCTTATACAAGCACAACCATCCACGGTGTCAAGACAAGAGTTACTTAGCGAGTCAAGATAGCCATTACGACAGCATATCAAGATAGGTTATTTATCAAGATTACTTGTCAAGGGTGCGCCACAATGGACCACCATCAAGAATTATCATGTCAAATTACTTGTCAAGAGTGTACCACGGCGGGTCACTATCAAGAGTTATCATGTAAAGTCATAATGTCATGTCGTGTTTATGTAAGTACACCACAACGGGCACTGCCAAGGAGTGGTTAGAGGGTGTACGTGTCATACCAAGATCGTGTTTAAATCTCAGAGTACATGTGCAACACAAAAAATAGCATTATGGGACTAATCAAGTAAAGGGTACAAACAAGGACATAATTTACACTAAGGATCATGAGGATAATATGGACATTTGCAAAGGGTGGCACAAAGTGGTCAATGGGGTGTCATGAAGAGCATGCACCCAAAATACATGTGCTGAGAGTGGCATGCTCCTAAGGGCATGCGCCCACATGTATGCGCCTAGGGATAAACCTATTATGTAAAGCATATGCTATGGAGGGTATGCGCCAAGGAAACATGCGCCTATGGGCTATGAACCCACACTTATGTGCCTACATATGGGGGAAGGTAAGTCAGAGAATGCACTACAAGTCTCAGGGCCTTATGCGCCCAAGTCGGGGAACCATGCGCCCACCATTGGCACAACATGGGTCTATGGAAAGATGCAAGTCCAAGGTGAGTTATGCGTCCAGACGTATGCGCCTACATAAGCATGAAAATGCCATGAAGGGTTACAAGTCAGGAGCTCATGCACCATCCAATGGAGGCCATGCGCCCCCATGTATATCTATGCACCCCCATGTAACCTTTTGCGCCCACATGATTTGGCTATGCGCGCAAAGGTTTGCACTCAACAGTGTGCAAATACTGTTCATCCTCTCCAAGTTGACCGAGAGCACAAGTCATGGAACCCATGAGCTTCCAACTCTCATAACTTGGTCAAAATACAATAAAATCTAACTTTTCAAAAGTCAAAGTTGTGTAAAATCAAATTCTCTACCACATAGAACTCATAGTTTTCAAAAACAAGATGGTTTGCTAGATCAAAACCCAAGAAAACCCCAAAATGGTGCATAGTTAGATCTACAAAAATATATACATAAAAATGCAAAATGACAAGAACTAAAGTAGCTTAGAATGTTGCATAGAAAAGATTAGAACAATAAAATGGAGGGTTCCTTCATGAAGCAAGTTGCACTTGCCTAAGCTTGGTGGGTGGAGGAATTAATGAAAAGAGGAGGAAGAAGAAGTAATGGAGGAGAGAGAAGGTTGGTGGGCTTTAAATGGGAGGAGGTTTAACATGATAAACCAAAGGAAATAAACCAAGCCAAACCAAAATGAACAAGTCAAACCATGATATGCCATGATTAACCTAAGCAAGATTAAACAAAAATTAGCTAGCAAGGCAAGAGAAGTAAAAATACGTGTCAGGTTTTCGTACACGTATCCTGGAAATATGGATAACAGAAAACAGGGGTGACAAATCTATCCACCTTAAAAGAATTCCATCCTAGAAATTTAATCAAGAGGCAAAAGATGTCAGGGCAAGCTATACTAATCACGAGCAATCTACGACTAGCAGTTAATCAATCAATCATTCATCCAAGCAGAGATTTAAAAACATAAGGCATAAGGAAGATATTATACCTTACGAGTCAAACAGGTATGGATATCGCGATCGGATGTCATCCTCACGCTCCCACATTGACTCACCCAAAGAGTGATGACCCCAAACAATATAGACTAAACTAATATACTTGTTTTTGAGTATCTTCTCTCTCCGGTCCAATATGGATACGAGTCTTTCCTCATACGAAAGGTTTATACCAACAACCAATTCTGAATGATCAAAGACATGACTCGGATCCGGGATATACCGTCAAAATTGGGATACATGGAAGATATTATGAACCTCACATAATAACGGTGGAAGAGCGAGACGATTGGACACATCACCTACCCACTCTAGAATGTCGAATGGCCCTACATACCAAGGACTAAGCTTTCCCCGTACGCCAAAACGAATAACGCCACGGGTAGGCGAGATCTTAAGGAATACATGGTCGCTGATAGAAAATTCAAGGGAACGCCGATGAGAATCAGCCCAATGACGCTGGCGATCTTGTGTAACTCGAAGATGACCTCTGACTTGTCTGACCACCTCAATAGTTCGCATGATCATCTCTGGACCAAGCATCTGCCTCTCGCCTATATCATCCCATACTAACGGGGATCTGCATTTTCTGTCGTACAAGGCTTCAAAGGGCGCCATTTGGATATTGGCCTGGAAACTGTTGTTATAGGAGAAATCCATGAGATGCAGGTGATCTTCCAACGAACCACCGAAGTCGAGTGTGCATGACGGCAACATATTTTCAAAAGTCTGGATTGTGCGTTCTGACTGACCATCTGTTTGCGGATGATAAGCTGAACTGAACTTGAGACAAGTCCCCAAGCTCCTTCGAAGACTCCGCTAAAAGTGCGAGGTAAATCTCGAATCTCTGTCGGATACAATACTGATTGATACTCTATGCAATTTGACTATCTACCTAAGGTACATCTCTGCAGGCTGATCCGTTGACTGGCCAATTCTGAAGGAGATAAAACGAGCTACCTTGGTGAGTCTGTCAACTATAACCCAGATAGCATCTCTTTCAGCTTAGGAATTTAGATAACCCAGTTATAAAATCTATGATAATGTGCTCCCATTTCCATTCTAGGATCGGTAAAGGTTGAAGAAGTCCTGTCGATCTCTGATGTTCAGCCATAACTTTTTGACAAACAAAACAATGAGAGACAAACCGGGCTATCTCCCTCTTCATGCCATTCACCAAAAATGCTGAGGGATATCACAATACATCTTCGTACCACCGGAATGAATCGAATACTGCAAATTGTGAGCTTCTGCCATAATCTCTCGCCTGATATCACCACTAGGTACACAAAGACGTCTTTTGTGTTGAAGTGTACCATCCTCATGGATACATAACTCTGCTCTCCATCCTGCTACACATTCTGCCCTAACCCTCTGAAGCTTAAAATCCTCTGACTGAGCTAACTTAATCCTCTCAACTATACTGGATTGAACTTGCATACTGGCCATCAATGCCACATTGGTAGGAAGAACAACTTCAATACCCATCTTCTGAAGATCTGCTAAAAATTCTGGCTGTACTGTCAAAAAATAAACTCTGGCTCATCTGCTCAATGCATCTGCAACAACGTTGGCCTTCCCAGGATGATACTGCAAGTTGATGTCATAATCCACAAGTAGCTCTAGCTATCTTATCTGACGTATGTTAAGATCCTTCTGTGTAAACACATACTCTTGTGGTCGGTGAAAATCTCCACCCGATCTCCATATAAATAATGCCTCCAAAGCTTAAGTACAAAAACCACCGCTGCTAACTCCAAGTCATGGGTTGGGTAAATCCTCTCATGATCACGAAGCTAACACGACGCATAAGCTACTACCTTACCATGCTGCATCAAGACGCATCCTAATCCCTTGCCGAAAGTGTCACAATAGACTGAAAATCCTCCAGTCCCATCTGGAAGCGTAAGAATGGGTGCCGTCATCAATCCTTGCTTCAAATTCTCAAATGAACTCTGACACTCTGCTGTCCAAACAAACTGTACATCCTTGTGGGTCAACTGCATCTGTGGTGCTAAAATCCGAGCGAAGTCTGATACAAATCGCCGGTAATAGCCAGCCAATCCTAGGAAACTCTAAACTTTCTACGACGGTACTGGGAACTGGCCATATCTCTATAGCCACTATCTTCTGGGGGTCCACTTCTACTCTACCTTTGGTAATGATGTGACCCAAGTACGAGATACGATCCAGCCAAAACTTGCACTTACTGAACTTCGCATACAACTGGTGCTCTCTGAGAATCTGAAGAACTACACGAAGATGCTGCTCATGCTCTGTCTCATTCTTGCTATAGACTAAGATGTCGTCTATTAATACTATCACGAACTGGTCCAAATAGGGCATAAAGATACGATTCATGAGGTCCATGAATACGGCTGGCGTATTGGTCGCTCCAAATAGCTTAATAAGGAACTTCCAATGTCCAAATCTGGATCTAAATGCTGTCTTCGGGATGTCTTACTCTCTGACTCTGATCTGATGGTACCCTGACCGCAAGTCAATCTTCGAGAATACTGTCGCTCCTCTGAGTTGGTCAAATAAATCGTCTATCCTTGGTAGAGGATATCTGTTCTTGAATGTTACAGAGTTCAAGGTACGATAATCAACACATAATCTTAATGTACCATCCTTCTTCTTCACAAGAAGTATCGGAACTCCCCAAGGTGATCCACTAGCACGAATGAATTCCTTGGTTCTAAGTTCTTCAATCATCTTGTATAAGATCTCTAACTCTGAATGTGCTATCCTGTAGACTACCCCTGACACTGGTGCCGTCCCCGAAAGCAAATCAATGGTGAACTCCATCTCTCTCTCTGGGGGCACGCCTGGAAGCTCTTCGAAAAATATATCTGGAAACTCTTCTACTACTCTGGGAAACTGAACTGCTACTGCTACTGCCATCCGCAATACTGATGGAGAAGGTTCTATTTCGCCTCTGGAAAATGAAAACTCTGGTTCACCGAAAATACCAAAAATAATCCTACCAATATGGCAGCCTATTCTTACGTATTGACCCTTCAACCAATCCATCCTTAGGACTACATCATAGTCGGCCATCGAAAATTCTATCAATCTAGCGGGAAACTCTCTACCGCTAACTACAATTTGACATAAGAAATAGACTCTATCTACTCCCACAAGCCCGTTACCAGTAAGTATATTGAGCCTTACTGATAATGACTCAGGCTCCAGTCCTATCCGTGTTGCGAGTCGTATAGAAATAAATGAATGCGATGCACCGAATCAAATAATACTGATGCTGGAAAAGAGTTGACGAGAATGATACCTGCCACCACCTCACCTGATGCCAATTCTTCTGCTACGGTCATAGCCATATTCTGTCCTTGTCCTCTTGGTGCTGGTCCTCTCTGCTGGAAACCTCTCTGACGATTTTGAATCTGAGCTTGGGCATACTGCTGAGCCTGAGGCGGCAATGGCCTCAAAGGCTGGTTCTGCTGTTGCACTGGTGCTGGACCCCTAACTGACGAACTGGTTAGGTTTGATGATGATGAACTAGCTCTATTCGAACAGGACCCTATCTTATGGTCCAGTACCCCACAAGCCAAGCACAATCCCTGTGCTCTATGATACTCTGATACTATATACCCTGGCTTTCCACAATGAGAGCAACCTATTGCGGAAGACTGCTTCTGGTTCTGCTGCTGAGGATACGCCGGTGTCGAGTGCTGAACTGACGAAACTGTGTTCGCCCTCCTAAGAGCTCCAATAGTCAAAGCCCTAACTGCTGGGGCTGGTGCTGATTACTGGAACATCTGGACATGAGACCTCTTCCGTCCTCCGCTTCTATCTACGATTCTTTACGAGGTATACTCATGCCTCTTCGCTGCTCGCAAGATGGCATCAAAAGCCTGGTGCTCAAATTGCTCTACTGATATAATAATCTCTAGGTGGAGCCCCTGCTAGAATCGCTGGGCTCGATACAACTCGGTTGCCACCAAGGTAGGAGCAAACTGACTGAGTCTAGAAAACTTGGCCGCATATCTATCGACCGTCCTTCCCATCTGCTTAAGATTGGTGAATCTCGTCTGTAGATCATACTGAACTACTGTGTCGAAGTACTTGGTCTAAAACTTATTGCTGAATATCGCCCATGAGACAGGCGTCGGTAATCCAACTGCTAGCATCGCCCACCAGCTGCAGGCTAAATCCAATAACTGCAGGCGCACAACGACTACCTTCTCTTCCTCAGGAATCCTAGCTGCCTCCAGGATAACTTTTATGTCCTGAAACCATGCATCGGCAGCGATAGCATCTTCACAGCCATCAAAGAAAAGAGGGTTCAGACGTTTGAAGCTGTTGGTCGCGTTGTTCCCTTGGTAACCAACTCTGCCCACGGCATCTTGTACAAACCATAATATGCCATGATGAACCTAAGCAAGATTAAACTAAATTTAGCTAGCAAAGCAAGAGAAGTAAAAATACGTGTCAGGTTTTCGTACACGTATACTGGAAATACGGATAACGGAAAATAGGGGTGACAGATTGTCAACGGAGTAAAGAATTAACCCGCCACCATCACAATCTAGATAAAAAATAAAGCGTAATTAGAAAATTCATGTTTGTGATCTCCTTCTTACATTCTCGTTTGTAACCATCGAAGCACTCCTTCAAAGCACCACGAACATATGTCAAACACTAATCAGTGGCACAATAAATTTGATAAAGTGATTTTAGAATTTGGTTTCCTAGCAAATGAGTATGACAAATGCTTATACTCTAAGAATACAGGTAAAAGTTGTGTTATTTTATTCTTGTATGTAGATGAAGGATCCTCACTTGATCAGATAAATAACACCAAAGATTATTTATCTAAAAAGTTTGATATAAAAGATCTAGGAGAAGCCAACTTGATTTTGGGAATATAAAGCGGTGTCGGCCCTTCGCGACGACCGCCTATCGATCTCAACCTCCCGCTGGAGGAAACTGTGCTCGACTTAAACAAGCCCCCGGCCGAGGAGCCGGAACCTGCCCCCCATCTCCCGAGCCATCAATTCTGACGTGCCTGATTCAATCAAAGATGATGGAGATCAGACAAATGGTGAAAGTGGATTGACTTTGACTTCTCGATTTCCTAGTTTAGATCCCGTTCCGTCCGGGCAAAGGAAGCAGCTCGAAGGCGTATCGCGTTATTTTGGGCCATAACAGACCGGAAGACCATTGCTGGCCTTCTGCGTGACAAAATTTCGTACAGGTGGACTAAGAGGTTTAACCAAAAACAACATGACGGAAAGACTGGGGGACCTGTGTTTTAATACTCTGCCTTCTTGGCTCAGAAAGAGGGCATATAATCCAAGTTTTCCCAGCTCGACTCGGATATCGAATAAAAGTGGATTTTTATGTAACCAGGAGGCATAGGGGAAGAAGCACTACACCTAGGAATCAACAACATGAAAACTTTGTTATAAAACCATTCATACATAATGTTATATCAATATTATCAGGGTTATGATTCACCAACCCGCTAGTTCTTTTTATGAGGCACAAGCAGGGGAATTTATCCTGGAAGCGGAAGAACTACTGAACAGGTTGCTCAAAAAGATCTCATGTTCTTCCATCAAATATTCTGCTTTTTCCCGGATACTCGGGTTCAAATACCTATGGATTTTTTGTTTGCTTACTGGCGGAATATAATTCACAGGGCTACCGACTCGGGAAAGGAATAAGGGGGGCTCATTTTGTAACGTATTTTTTTATAAAAAAAGAGATTTCATCACCTTGGACGAATTGTATTACTTTCTTCTACATTCGGACTGGACCGTATAGAATGAATTGCGTTCGCTGGTACGAAACTTCCATCTTGGAGATGCGCGAAGAAAGCATAGAAATGAAACATTCCCGGTAGTTTTGGTAGATGGAGACGGAATTGTGAGGGCCGATGTTCCTTTTAGAAGGGCAGAATCAAAGTATAGTGTTGAACAAGTAGGTGTAATAGCTAGAAAACGATGGTTTTGGTTTACTAGAACGATCGGCATATTGTTTCAGCTCGGTGGAAACCAAATTCTTTTCCTCCCTTCTATTCTATCGAAGAAAGAAATAGGATCCCTACGATCCAAATCGTTGAATGATCCATTTACCACCCTTCCTTTCGTATCATAGGAAGAAAAAAAATACTATGATGGTTCTGTTGCTTTCTATTTTATTTATATCTAAATCATTAGATCTTCCTCTTATATTGAAATCACGGGCGTTACCACTAGTTCTTAGATTCAAATTCCCACTTTCAGTACAAATGAAACTATAAATGTAACTATCGCTGTAATTGTCCGCCGCCGGTCATATAGAGCGCTCCGCCCGCCACCGCATATGTAGCAAAAGAGGGAGCGGGAAAGGAAGAACAACCGTTTGACTTTGGCACATGAGGTGGAGGGTTTGGCTAGGTAACATAATAGAAATGTATCGGACTGTAAATCCTGACTTTTTTGATGTTTCCGAAATCAATAGAATCCTATGCAGTCACAGGTTCCGTCGTTCCCATAGCTTCTCCATTAATGGTTAGGCCTGAACTCTGCAATGACCCAAAAGAACATTCTGGAGAGCAAATCTATAGAAGGTCGTTACCAAGGACATTTCTTGAAGCGAAAAGGCAAAGAATCGAGGTCTTTTGCATGCTTCTGAAATGATGATGTGCAATATCGCTCAGCCATAGACCTCCTGTTATTGGATCTAATCCATCACGAAAACTCAGAAAATCCGCATATTTTGACCAATTCAAGGTAAAAAAAGGGAGCTGAATAATCGAAGTGAGGCGAGCGAAGTGAGTTTCTGCCAAACAATGAATCTCCTTAAGAGTCGACAGAGGATTGAATAAGGCTCGTTCAGATAGAACCATCCGCTTGGGACGAGGTTATTAGAAAACTGCTATTAGAATAGCGGGTCGATAGGCAGGCAATCAGGTAAGCAAACATTCCGGTAGCAAGCCTTCCGTTCGATCTCTTTCTTTTCCCTGATAGAGCTCCGCTATTCGCTAAGTCGAAGGAACTCGGCAAAATGACCCCGTAACTTCGGGAGAAGGGGTGCTATCCTATCTTTTGATTAGGAAAGTGAAAGTCGCCAAAAAGTGGCGAAATGCTCTTGAAACTAATTCACTTGAGTGAGACAGAGGAGAGTGGAATTTCGGGTTGTTGGATCGGGTCTCAGGAAAGCAATAGAGCACAACTAAGTAAGCAAAGAAGCAAGACCGCGAACTAGTTTATCCTCAGGTTTCATATAAATTCCCATAAAATAATTCTCATCCACCTTCATCAACGTTCCAAAATCGGTTATACTCTATCCTTAGTACACTCTATTGAAAAATATCAAGAAAATTTGAGTATTTTGATAAGAAACCTGTTTCTACACCTTTTGACAGTAGTATCATTCTCAAGAAGAATTAAGGTTCACCTGTGGAATAATATAGATATTCACATATGATAGGTTCCCTTATGTATATAACCAATAGAACCCAACCGGATATTGCATTTACTGTTGGAGACTATGTAGATATACTAGTAACCCAAACCTGTCAAATTGATCAGCATTAGAAAGAGTATTTAGATATCTTAAGGGTACTCTAGATAATAAATTATAATATACTAGACACCCAGATATCATAGAAGGTTATTCAGATGCAAACTGGGTAACTGATTCACTTGATGTAAAATCCAATACTGGATATACTTTTACTCTATGAGATGAAATCTCCTGGGGTTCTTGTAAATAAACTATCATAGCTAGGATTACAATGGACTCTAAAATGATAGCTTTGGAACTACTTGTACAGAAACGGAATGGCTTAGAAATCTTATTATGTATATACATGTTTCTCATATTCATGTTCCTGCAATTTTTATAAATGTAAACCCCCTAAATTTTTTTTTCCTAATTTTATTTATTTATTATCATATTTATTTTTTGTATTGTACGTCGCGCGCAAGGTTGTGTTTCGTAATTGCCTCATCGACTGCGAATATGTACGAAGTACATTTTTTAGAAAACATTTTCGTTATATAATAATATAGCCTTCAAATAATATGTGATAAATATTTTATTTTTATTTACTAATAGTTTTGAAAAGCATCGCATCGGGAATTGTCAACACTTTATGTTTTTATTGTACAAATGCTACTTAATTTTATTGGTCATTTAAAACTAGATTTATATAATTATTCTAGAATTATGCGAGCTACATGAATTTAATTCATGTATGAAATATTGATTTTCAAAATTTATAATTATCATTATTTTATTATTTCGAAAATGATATTTGGAATTATGTGAGATTTAATATTTAGTTAAATTACGATAATTTATTTTAGAAAAGATTTTACTGAAGTCAATTTAAAATAAGCTTTTAAATTTAAAATATGATTTATATAGATTGAATCGGATATGGATTTGATCGAGGGTTTCAAAATCAATTTGAACTAAATGATGGAATTATCCATCGGGGGTTTAAACTATACTAGTCCTTATCCAATTAGGAGCACCGCCTCCTATATAAAGAGAGGCTCCCTGCTCTCTTTTCATCAAAAATTCCACAACCAAAATCCTTCACGAAATTGTGCATCTTGTCCGTGCCCCTCCCATCTACTGTATTTTTCCTATTACAAATACATATTTTCCACCCCGTCCGACAATCCCGGACGCCAACATAATAGTTGTGCCGATTCCTATGCCGGCCTCCTCTACGATAACACTTTCTCGATACCGCTACCAATCCCCGTCACCACTAGACCTCCCTCTCTCTGTTGCCACACCGGGAGTCCCATCAACAAACCACCACCATCACCAAACCATCATCATCGCAGCATTACACCTGACGCCGTCGCACAACCATATCACCATCACCACCACCATTGACTTCCGACGACCAGACGTCCAAAAACTCGGCCAACCCAAACCCAGCCAAACAGTAATCCCCTGGACCACCTCCTACCCGACACCTGGAAGCTCAGCACCCGATCGTCCACGAACCGATCACCACCGCCACCAAATCCAAACACCAAACAAACAAGAAAATAGGGAAGACCTAGTACCTCCGCGCCGGAGCAGTCCACCGCCGCTTCCCACGAGGAGCTCCAACGCATGCACCCCAGGCTGCGAGACCGCGCCAACGGAGCAGCGAGCCCTCCGCGCGTAGATGCCCTGCCCGATCTCCTTCCTTCGTCGACGTCCTCCGTAGTCGATCGCCCGGCGCTCCTCGTCATGAGCCGTCGGCCAGCGACTCTTTCTCCGTGCACCGGCGGAGCCCATCCCCACGGGCGTACCCCCAAAAAGGCTGTGCCCTTCTCCAGCCGCCTCCGCCGTGGTTCCACGGGCATCGATGTGCCCCCACCGCACCTCGAATGGGCACCCCGGAGCCGATGTTCACATCGACTGGTACTTTCGACCCCTCTTCCTTCTTCTTCCTTACTAGAGCTCTCAAGCCCAATCTAAACTCTCTCTCTCTCTTAAACCACAACTTTGTTTCTTTTCTTATGTTGTTTTATTTATTTGTTTTATCTACAGCTTTGGTTGCTTGTCTTATTATTTTTCTTCTTTTTTTTCCTCTCGAGAAGAGGACAGCAACAATAGTATAAAGTTGATTGGCTTATCATGTTTTGTTTTCTTTATATATATCATTTTTTATTATTGTTAGTAGTAGTAATGTTGCCATTATCAGTATTATTATTTGACCAAGATTAAATTATCATTATTATTATATGTATATGTAATTAAATCATTAGGATTATTTTGTCATGAATTTGCTAATAAAATATTTTATTATATTTTTATATAATATTTTTTCTTTCAAAATTATCTTGTAAAAAAATATAACTGTATTGGGCTTGGCCTAAAATATATTACCAAAACATTTTAGGATATTCTAAAATTGAGTTTTATTTATTTATTTCCAAAAATTAAATTATAGTTTTTGCCCAAATTAATTTTTCTAGATTTTTAACATTTTATATATATTTTACAAATAAAAAGATAGTTACCAAATTATGTTTTCAAGTATATATTAATATTTTGAGTCTTTGACTCATAAAAAAATGTGTCTTTTTCAAATAGTATATATAAATTATTTTTAAGTATTTATGTGAAAGTATTACAAAAATATTTCTAAAATTTGTATATGTATCTACTTCCACAAATTCTCCCCAATTCTTTCCCTTGATCATGACTGATCCCTTGTTCGTATTTTCATGCAATTTTGGATCCCTTACACATCAAACATGGCTATCGAACAAACTGGACTTGTCACATCATCGTACCATACTAGGCAACACACCAGGCAAGATACCTTGCCATCTTTACTGCTTACCTTCAGTTGCATTTTAATATTCAATTATTATATATTACTGCACTTTTATTTCCAGTTAATTATTTTCTTCCTGCATGTGGACCTAGAGTTAAGGGAATACCGTCAATTTAGTGTGTCTCATTAACTTGTCACAATTATACACGAGTTGTGTGTGAGTTGTGAGTAACATATAGAGGTCACTTGCATGTTGGCTGATCCCCCGTGCGCATGCATTGGAAATAACTGTCAATAGATGCTTGTTAGAAGACTTGACAGTTATTAAGTATAAATTAGTGTTGTGGAAGTGACATGTGTTGGTGCGTCGTGGTTACGACGCATGTATAGTATTATTAGGGGGAGAGGATAGCTATTAGCGTAGGGGCTACATTTACTTTTACACACATTTTGGGCCGATAGCGACTCGGATGAGCGCTACTTACTGCCCCGGGACTGATAGCGACTCACATGAGCGCTACTTACTGCCACTCTTTATTTACTCTGCTGATCCTACAGCCCCTGTGTAGAACGTTGTCCTCAAAGTGTATATCACTTAGACGGTTAGGAACCCGGTTGTGTTGTAGTTTTATAGCGTTTACTTTTGTAGTTATACATGGCATGTTCTTCCTGTATCTTGTTACGTCCTTCTGAGGACCTGATGATTTCTCCAGGTGTGTTTGTGATTTTGCATGTGCTCTAGTCAAGGCCATAGTTACAATCTACCTTCGCGATGCTAGCTCTTGGATCGTCCTTCGCTTCGCTCGACTCTTCCATAGTTTCTATGTATTTCTCTCTCTTTAGTTGCAGCGGATTTGTCTCCGCCCAACATTTTTTTACAAATGACATTTATAAGTTGATTCAATGATATATTTATTTGTGGATGAGATTAGTTTCATGGCTTTCTATATTTCACAGCTTCTGTATACATACGAGGGTTCCATATACTTTGTATGTATGCATCTGGCATGTCTACGTACTTAGTCCTTGTATTTTGGGACTGGGGTATTACATGTTTTTGTGATAGCCCATGCAGGTCTGTTTATCACTTCGGTTATGTTACTGTACCAATGTGAGCCTGCACATAGGATTAGAGTCTAGGATCTCATCCACATACTTGATTACTTCCTTGACTTCAAAAATTCTGAATTCAGCTCGTTCGACTTCCTTGATTTGCATCTTGCTTGATTCCTTCTACCGAAATTCAAATTTTTCCTTTGTGTTTGATAGAGATTAATAAGTTGACCCATTACACTGCTAGTTTAACTCTTGTAAGTTGGATAGAATTCCTCATCTAATAAACCTCTTGGTCCTTGTGACCCATAATAATAAGTTTACTTAGACTGTAGGACTAGCAAACCAAACCATAGACAAGGAAACATAGGACGACTGAATAGGCCCAAACTTTGGGCTAGACTTATAGATCTTAAGGATCTTGGGATATTTACTTTCTTCATAATTATCCCCTACTTATATTTTGACTATCTTATACGACTATTTTAGCCCTGTTTTGCAAGCTTATCCTTTTATCGAGCTTGATCAAGGACAATATTTTATTGAAGGCCTCCACTAACATATTATCTAATCAGAACCGATGCATGATGGTCTGATCAACCTAAGTGCACTTGGTTCGCTCTTCTTAATCTATGTGGATTGAGATATACTTGTCCTCTAGGATCTCATCCGCGACTGCCTTGCCAATTCTCTTTTAAATTATTCAGTCGCCTTTGAACTACGTGTTGTATTCAATAAACACATGCTTCAAACTCTTTATCATTTTTGTCTTCCCTCATTTTAGAAAGATAAAAATGCTCTTCACCAAATAGATAGACACGAAGTATTCTCCTAGTTGTATATACACAAGTATAGCTAACCATTGACCAAGTTATGTGACTATATCTTCATCTTGACTTACTCGACCTTCCTCAAAAACTAGATCTATCATCATGACCTTCTAATCTTTTGACACTTGAAAGGAATTAGAATCGTCTCCTTAATCACACTATTATCTAGGAGACTATCTTCTCTCTCTAGAAGCCGTGTCCCTAACTTATTTTACTTTGATTACTTCCTTAATTATCTTCATTTCATGTGTTAGCTTGATCCTTTTAAATTTTTGTGCGTTAATTAGTGCCCCATGAACTCACACTTTCTATTTAAATCTTTTGGTGTCCCTTACCGTGACATTGATATTTGGAGCACAACACTAGACTTTTCCTTCTAACAAATTACACAAGCAAGACCTAGACAAGCCCACCTTTATGCAAGTATATCATGTCCCACTAAAATACGTCTTCTTGTACTCTATTTTTATGATATGGCTTTCGGGTCAAAAAGACTAAATTGTAACCTTTACCATTATATCGATTTTTGACCACATATAGAGACTCAACAAAGACTCAAGTCTTTCAACCAAATAAATGATTGTGATCCATTAAATTCCTTAAATGCTGAACTTTGTGTTTATCTTGATTGCTTGACCCTTGTCCTTTTAGTATCTATTTTTTTCCCGCACAATAAATAGCGACCCCTATTTATTATCCAACCCTTACTACGATCATTAAACCTAACCGCATTCCCTTCCAGATTGTATTGCTTCACTATGAGTCGTGCAAACCTTGTTTCCTTGGATACCCTTGTACAGAGATAAAGATTTGATCATAACGCCCTTTGGTTAGACATGAGTTAGATGGAAAAATCCCATAAAAGAGATTGGTGATTTAGTTAAATGAACGATTCCGTGGTTACGAGTCACAAGTTAATTGTGTTATTTGATTAAGAGGTGTGATATTACGTTTTGGAAAGATCAAAGGATAGTATATTTGCGAGTGCCAAAAAGGCTGGAGATTAATCAAATGTTCAAATGAATTTTATGCTTGGTGCATAAGGGATAAAACTTTCTTTACGTTGACAAATAAGTATAAACTTCCTAGAAGAGTTTGACTTTTACTTCAACTAACTTAATTGAAGATTTTTGAAATTTCAATGGGAAGTAAATCTTGAGGAAATATGCATATTTATGTTGAAAAAAAAGAAGGTTAGAGATTCATCTAGTATTTACTTTTGAGGAGACTATGAACGACAAAGGCTATTTTAGGGGGAAAAAAATGTATATATGGAATATAAACTTGGGGAATATAATTTTTGAATTTTTTTTGATGATTTAAGATTTGATCTTTCTATGATGATTATGAATACAACTTTCGTGATGAAGATAGAAGTGATTTTAATTGATTGAAGGATTATTATGAAGGACAAAAATTTGATTTAAGGAAAATACTAGAAGTAGATTAAAATTTAAACGTTTTGAAAATCTATCGTTGAAGATCGTACTTAGAACATGAATATAGATAGAATTTAAAAATCTATGTGAGTATTAATGATCAAAAGAAAAATAGGTTTCAAGGATTAAAGGATTTATGGAATATGAATCTTGATAAAATAGATGGAAGATTGAATATAGAAAGGCATTGACGATTATGCCGAGAGTTATGGCGATATCAAAAACAAGTTAGATGTTGAATAATCATAAGATCGTGGTGGAAGAGATTCTTGCCTATTTGAGTTACACATTTCGTTGATCGAATTTGATGGTTGTCATGAGATATCTTCCAAACTATACCCAGGAATTCAATTTCCTAGCTATCGTAATATTCGATTATTCAAAAATTGATTTCGTTCAATGCCTTTTAAATTGATTAAATTTTTTTTTCAAGAAACCCCCTCTATCGTCTCAACCCTACCTACCCTATCTATTCCTAAATTTCGAGGACGAAATTATTTTAAATTGGGTAGGATGTAAACCCCCTAAATTTTTTTCCTAATTTTATTTATTTATTATCATATTTATTTTTCGTATTTGTATGTCGCGCGCAAGGTTGCGTTTCGTAATTGCCTCGTCGAGTGTGAATATGTGCGAAGTACATATTTTTAGAAAATATTTTTGTTATATAATAATATAGCCTTCAAATAATATGTGATAAATGTTTTATTTTTATTTACTAATAGTTGTGAAAAGCATCGCATCAGGAATTGTCAACACTTCATATTTTATTGTAAAAATGCTACTTAATTTTATTGGTCATTTAAAACTAGATTTATATAATTATTATAGATTTATACGAGCTACATGTATTTAATTCATGTATGAAATATTGATTTTCAAAATTTATAATTATAATTATTTTATTATTTCAAAAATGATATTTGGAATTATGTGAGATTTAATATTTAGCTAAATTACGATAATTTATTTTAGAAAAGATTTTACTGAATTCAATTTAAAATAAGCTTTTAAATTTAAAATATGATTTATATAGATTGAATCGGATTTGGATTTGATTGAGGGTTTCAAAATCGATTTGAACTAAATGATGGAATTATCCATCGGGGGTTTAAACTATACTAGTCCTTATCCAATTAGGAGCACCACCTCCAATATAAGGAGAGGCTCCATGCTCTCTTTCCATCAAAAATTCTACAACCAAAATCCTCCACCAAATTGTGCATCTTGTCCGTGCCCCTCCCATCTACTGTATTTTTCCCATTACAAATACATATTTTCCACCCCGTCCGACAATCCCGGACGCTAACATAATAGTTGTGCCAATTCCCATGTCGGCCACCTCCACGAGAACACTTTCCCGACACCGCTACCAATCCCCGTCACCACCAGACCTCCCTCTCCCTGTTGCCATACCGGAAGTCCCATCAACAAACCACCACCATCACCAAACCATCATCATCGCAGCATCACCCCTGACGCCGTCGCCACAACCCATATCACCATCACCACCACCATTGCCTTCCGGCGACCAGATGTCCAAAAACTCGGCCAACCCAAAAACCCAGCCACACAGCAACCCCCTGGACCGCCTCATGCCCGACAACCGAAATTTTAGCACACGATCGTCCACGAACCGACTACCACCTCCACCAAATCCAAACACCAAACAAACAAGAAAATAGGGAAGACCTAGTACCTCCGCGTCAGAGAAGTCCGCCGTCGCTTCCCCCGAGGAGCTCCACCGCAGGCACCCTAGGCTGCGAGACCGTACCGTCGGAGTAGCGGGCCCTCCGCACGCAGATACACTACCCGATCTCCTCCCCCTCGCCGGCGTCCTCCATAGCCGAGTGCCCAGCGCTCCTCGTCATGAGCCGCCGGCCAGTGACTCTTCCTCAGCACACCGACGGAACCCGTCCCCATAGGTATACCCCCAGAACTGCCGCGCCCTTCTCCGACCGCCTCCGCTGTGGTTCCACGGGCATCGACGTGCCCCTACCTCACCTCGGATGGGCACCCCCGGAGCCGATGTTCACATCGACTGGTACTTCCGACTCCTCTCCATCCTTCTGTTAGGGTTATATACTAAAAGCATCACTTTTGTAGTAACCTTATTTCCTTAAATTTTGAATGAGAATCATATGGACAAATGTTTGTATATTGTATTTATTGCAAGTGTTAATGCAAATGTCTGATATTCTATATTGTAGATAATATGGTGTGTGGTGTCACAAAGAAGATCATATTATCAGTTTCTTATGAAGTATATAAATAGTTCACAACCTTGATGAACTTGGACAATCTATTAGAAAGGTTGTAGTGTAATATGGTATTAGTCTATCTTGACTATAGGTTTACACTAGTACACTTTGTGTGTATTGAACAGGACCACTTGAGGTTGTTCTCTTTGTACTGACTATATAAGAGAACAAACACCTCTGTTATTATAGATGCTTGTGCTCTTAATCCGGATATAATAACGGACATGTATATGCAGTGTGCATTACTTTGACTCATAAAAGAGTGAGATTCATTATGGATCAACAACCTCTATGAATTGGGTAATAACATTGTATGTATGATGGGTTGTTGATTATAAATGGAATTCATGTCCCGATACATCGGGTTGATGATGTCCTCTTAAGGAGCTCATAAGGATTGTTATGTAAATCCTGCAGGTGGATTATATCCGATATGACAAATAAAGTTGAGCGGTACTACTTAAGGATAAAAGATGTCGAATCAATATAGTTGTCAGTAACTTAATTTGATCGACGGACATACGATATCTTAACATGGGGAGCCAAACGAGCATATAATAAAAGGAGCCCACAAACATAATTTAGGATTAGGGAGGTAGTGCAACAATAGCTCATTAGTGGACCGAGCTATTGTTAATGGGCCTGGATTGTGTGTTCGGGCTGAACACGGGATATCCAGATCCGTTAGGAGGCCTAACCCTAATTTCTCCTCATGGTCCCTGCCGTAGCCTATATATATCCTCTATTCTCTGGCCGCCAGATTATCGATCAAAAATCTAAAATTTTCTCTAAATTCGTCATTCACGTAAGGAGAGAAAGAGAAGGCTGCCAAGGAGAAGAAAAGGTTGGGAGATCGTCACCCACATGATGTCCAACTCGAGGAAGGAATACATGCAGAAGATCTTGGGGTCGTCCGCTTAAGATTACCAAAAATTACTTGTCTCCTTTCCACCGCAGGTATAATTCGTGAACCCTAGTTTTCGCCTATGAAGGGTTAGAACACGTATTAGATCTGTTTAACTTTCTCTCGATCAATATGCACACCAAAGAAAGGGTCCTGGGAATCCCCAGTTCCATCAATTGGTATCAGAGCCACTTTGGATCTACGTATTGATTGATACGTCCATATTGTCCAACAAAATTTGCGCTGTGTAATAGTCGGTAGATGTAGATCTGTTCTAACTTGGTTTTGTACGCATCTTAGATCCAACTATTATGGTCCAATGCATGTTTTTTGATTGTATTGTTTAAACCACGGACATGTCGTGGATGTTGTTGTTGCTGTGGATGTAATTAAAATCACGAGGGTTGATCGTGCTTATTATTTTAATTTTTTAACCTAGATTATGTGTGAACTCCTTCGGGAGGCATAGGATTGATGTAATTTTAATTATGTTTGATCAATCGTGATGGCGGTGGTGGCTGTTTCTGATGACTAGATCTGCGCAACGCCAGATATTGGATTCGGATAGTTGAGGATGAAGCAGCAAAGATGACCATAATAGTTGGATATTTTCTCTTATTTTTGTCATTTTGCTTTTTCTAATTATGCATATTTATTATTGTGTGGTTGTTTTTTTGAAAAATCAAGCCTATATTAATAATGGACAACATGGACATAATATTAACTAGTAGAAAAACCCTCATTGTTAAATAACTAAGTGGGAGAGGATTTTTATTTAGTATAAATCCTATGGTCTCCATTACTGGTTTGTAGGTGATGTAATTATACTTGCGTGTTGGCTTTAGTGCTTTCCTCCATATCGGATGAGTATAATTATGGATCACCAGTACAAACTTCCTTAGGAATAATTGTAGAAAGTTACCTAGTATGTGGTCACTTCTCCATCTGAAGGAACTCATTACAAAGTATTGGACTTAGTATTAAGTAATGGTATACACTTAGATACAAATAATGGTATCCTCCCCATCGGAGTCACTGCTATTATTTGTATGACAAGAGCAAGACCAGCATATTAATTTTATTTGTCATAAAGTTATATTGACTTGATAGTAAAATTAATAAGAAAAATCTACTTGAACAAAGTTGAATTTGTATACGTCCACACTATCGTGGCATGCTAAATTTATGGTGTTCAAGGTGTTGGTGAATTTCTTATTATTGTTTTAAGGGAATCAATATTTAGTTAATTCAAAATTTTTTTTTGCCCTATATAATTTTATTTATGTGATTCTCAGGATTTCAAAAATTAGTTCTTTCAGTCCACTTATGGTGATTCTTAAAGAAAACAAACTTACTGGACCTAATTATATTGACTGGAAACGTAATTTGGACATTGTTCTGACTGCTGAGGAGTATAAATATGTACTTGTTGAGGAATGCCCACCTAAGCCTGATGCTAACTCTGATGAAGAGGTCAAAGAGGCTTATAAGAAGTAGAAAAAGGCAGATGAGATGGCGCGGTGTTACATTCTGGCATCTATGTCAAATGTACTGCAACATCAACATCAGGCCATGGCCATAGCTTATGACATGATGTATAATCTCAAGGAACTCTTCGGACATCAGAGTAGCACAGCTAGGCAGTTTGCTATAAAATGTTTGATGAATACAAAAATGGCTGAGGGTACACCAGTAAGGGATCATGTTTTCAAGATGATGGGTCATCTGAATGAGATGGAGATCCTTGGAGCTGAAATCGATGAGAAATCCCAAGTCGATATCATTCTCGGGACTCTGCCTAAAAGTTTTGACAATTTCTGCCTTAATTACAACATGAACAAAAGGTTGTATAGTTTGGCAGAACTTACAAACGAGCTACAGGATGCTGAATCTCTCTTTAGGCAGAGTGGTCATGTTTTTGTTTCTGAAAAGTCTTCTAATTCTAAGCCAAAAGGCGGTAAGAAGAAGAATAACATTCAGAAATAGGCAAACTCAGAAAGAAGGGCATGGGACCTCAAGGCGCGGTAAAAAAGCCGAAAGGCAAATGTTTCAAGTACAAAGGGTCAGGACATTGAAAGACTGATTGTCCACTTCTCAAACAAGGGAACAAAGAAGGTATATCTCATTTACTAGTAGTTGAAACTTGTTTAGCGGTGTTATCTATCGGCACCTGGTGTGTAGATACATGAGCCACTAATCATGTCTGTAATACATTACAGGGGTTCCAGGAAACTAGACGGCTCAGTGATGGAGAGATATGCTTATTCATGGGTGATGCTACAAAAGTATCGGTCGTTACATTAGGAGATGTTACTTTATCTTTTGGTATAAATAAGTCTTTGACATTGAGAGATTGTCTTTATATACCTTCACTTAGAAGGAATTTAGTTTCTGTTTCTATGTTATTTAAGGATGGATATTCAGTTTATTTTAATGACAATATTATAATTAGAAAGAACCAACATTTTATCTGTTCTGGTGCATTGGTTGATAATTTGTATGTCATTAATCCTATTTTGCCCATAATGCAACGTATGAAAATGAATAATATGTCATCTAACTTAAATAAGAGAAAAGAACCTTCTTGTATGAACCTAACATATCTTTGGCACTTGCGATTGGGGCATATTAACCTAAGAAGGATTCAAAGACTGGTTAAAGATGGACCTTTGAGTTCATTGGAAGTGGAGACACTACCAGTCTGTGAATCCTGCTTGGAAGGTAAAATGACCAAAAGGCCTTTTACGGCAAAGGGGTATAGGGCCAAAGATGTATTGGAATTGGTTCATTCTGATTTGTGTGGACCCATGACTATCCAAGCTAGAGGTGGCTTTGAATATTTTGTCACGTTTATTGACGATTATTCAAGGTATGGATACATTTATTTGATGCGCCGTAAGTCTGAGTGCTTTGAGAAATTCAAAGAGTACAAGGCTGAAACGGAGAAACGTTATGGAAAATGTATCAAGTCATTACGATCAGATCGTGGTGGCGAGTACCTCTTTGGAGAGTTTAGGGATTATTTATCAGAGGCTGGGATTGTATCCCAATTGACTGCACCTGGAACGCTCCACAGAATGGTGTAGCCGAAGAAAGGAATAGAACTCTTATGGAGATGGTTAGATCAATGATAAGTTATTCGGATTTGCCAGATTCATTTTGGGGATATGCCTTAGAGACTGCAGCTTATATTTTGAACTTGGTTCCTTCTAAGTCAGTACCTCTTACTCCCACAGAGCTGTAGATTGGGCGTAAGCCTAGTCTGAAACATGTTCGTATTTGGGGTAGTCCAGCACATGTGCTGAATGGAAAAGCAGATAAGTTGGAATCTCGTACATAAGTACGCTTGTTTGTAGGCTATCCAAGAGGAACAAAAGGAGGTTTATTTTATAGTCATAAGGATCAGAAGGTCATTGTTAGCACCAATGCTCGATTCTTAGAGGAAGACTATGTGATGAACCATAAACCCACAAGTAGAGTTGTTCTAGAAGAACTGAGACGTGAGACACCAAGTACTTCAGTACCAACAGTACAAGTGGTTGCACCACAAATAACTACACAATGTGTCACAAATGTTACACCACAACCGATAGTGCCTCGTCGTTGTAGGAGGGTTATGATACAACCTGATAGATATATGTTCTTAGAAGAGTCGTCAGACTTCGTCCCTGAGGAACAAGATTATGATTTTTGTACCTACAATGAAGCACTCCAAGATAAAGATGCAGAGTCTTGACAAAAAGCAATGATATCTGAAATAGAATCTATGGATTCTAATCAGGTCTGGGAGCTTGTAGAACCACCCGTTGGTGTAAAAGACATTGGATGCAAGTGGGTCTATAAGAGAAAAAGAGGATCAGACGGTAAGGTTGAAACCTTTAAAGCTCGGCTAGTGGAAAAAGGTTTTACTCAAAGAGAGGGTATCGATTATGAGGAAACCTTTTCTCCTGTAGCCATGCTTAAGTCTATTCAGATTCTTTTATCTATTGCAGCTCATCTCGATTATGAGATTTGGCAAATGGATGTCAAGACAGCTTTCCTTAATAGAAGTCTTGAGGAAGATATCTATATGAAGCAACCAGACGGGTTCATTGAAAAGGGCCAGGAGCATCTTGTTTGTAAGCTCAAGAAGTCGATTTATGGACTTAAGCAAGCTTCCAGATCTTGGAACATATGTTTTGATCAGGTGATAAAATCCTATAGATTTGATCAATGTCAGGATGAATCATGTGTATACAAAAAGTGTGACGAAAACGTGGTGGTGTTCCTAGTACTTTATGTGGATGACATCTTGCTCATTAGAAACAATATGAAGGTATTATCTGATGTAAGGGTATGGTTATCCAAATAATTTGATATGAAGGACTTGGGAGAAGTAGGTCACATCCTTGGGATCAAAGTTCCACGAGATCGTAAGAAAAGGATGTTGGGATTATCCCAAGCTTCCTATATCGATACTGTACTAACTCATTTTAGTATGCAAAATTCTAAGAAAGGTTTCTTACCTTTTAGACATGGAATTGCTCTATCAAAGGAGCAGTGTCCGAGGACACCTAAAGAGATAGAGAACATGAAGGCAGTTCCTTATGCTTCAGTAGAAGGAAGCTTAATGTATACAATGCTATGTACGAGACCAGACATCTGCTTTGTCGTAGACATGGTCAGCAGATATCAGTCTAACCCATGACAAGAGCACTGGAGTACCGTAAAGCATATTCTGAAGTACCTAAAAAGGACTAAAGAGTATATGCTAGTTTACCAGGAAGATAGTTTAGTTCCCTTGGGGTATACAGACTCAGATTTTCAGTCAGATAGGGATTCTAGGAAATCTACCTCAGGTTATGTGTTTACTTTGGAAGGTGGAGCCATTGTGTGGAGGAGTATCAAGCAAAAATGTATTGCTAATTCCACCATGGAAGCCGAGTATGTGGCAGCCTCTGAGGCAGCCAAAGAAGCGGTTTGGCTCAAAAACTTTCTGTTGGACTTGGATGTGGTACCTAGTTTGCCTAAGTCTATTACACTTTATTGTGATAATAGTGGTGCAGTTGCAAACTCGAAGGAACCACGAGCCCATAAGACAGGCAAACACATTGAGCGCAAGTACCACCTGATACGAGATTTCATAAAGAAAGGAAAAGTTGCTATGATCAAGATAGCATCAGCCGACAACCTAGCTGATCCCTTTACAAAGAGCTTACCAGCTAAGGCTTTTGAAAGTCATGTTGAGGGAATGGGAGTCAGATGTGTAGCAGCATGGCTTTAAGTATAAGTGGGAGATTTGTAACAATATACTGAAAAGCAATGCTTTGAGTATAAGTGGGAGATTGTTAGGGTTATGTACTAAAAGCATCACTTTTATAGTAACCTTATTTTCTTAAATTTTGAATGAGAATCATATGGGCAAATGTTTGCATATTGTATTTGTTGCAAGTGTTAATACAAATGTCTGATATTCTATATTGTAGATAACATGGTGTGTGGTGTCACACAAGATCATATTATCAGTTTCCTATGGAGTATATAAATAGTTCACAACCTAGATGGACTTGGACAATCTATTACAAAGGTTGTAGTGTAATCTGGTATTAGTCTATCTTGACTATAGGTTTACACTAGTACACTTTGTGTGTATTGAACAGGACCACTTGAGGTTGGTCTCTTTGTACTGACTACATAAGAGAACAAACACCTCTGTTATTATAGATGCTTGTGCTCTTAATCCGGATATAATAACGGACATGTATATGCAGTATGCATTACTTTGACTTATAAAAGAGTGAGATTCATTATGGATCAACAACCTCTATGAATTGGGTAATAATATTGTATGTATGATGGGCTATTGATTATAAATAGAATCCATGTCCCGATACATCGGGTTGATAATGTCCTCTTAAGGAGCTCATAAGGATTGTCATGTAAATGCTGCAGGTGGATTATATTCGACATGACAAATAAAGTTGAGCGGTACTACTTAAGGATAAAAGATGTCGAATCAATATAGTTGTCAGTAACTTAATTTGATCGACGGACATACGATATCTTAACATGGGGAGCCAAATGAGCATATAATAAAAGGAGCCCATAAACATAATTTGGGATTAGGGAGGTAGTGCAACAATAGCTCATTAGTAGACCGAGCTATTGTTAATGGGCCTAGATTGTGTGTTCGGGCTGAACACGGGATATCCAGATCCGTTAGGAGGCCTAACCCTAATTTCTCCTCATGGTCCCTGCCGTAGCCTATATATATCCTTTATTCTCTGGCCGCCAGATTACCGATCAGAAATCTGAAATTTTCTCTAAATTCGTGATTCACGTAAGGAGAGAAAGAGAGGGCTGCCAAGGAGAAGAAAAGGTTGGGAGATCGTCGCCCACACGACGTCCAACTCGAGGAAGGAATACGTGCAGAAGATCTTGGGGACGTCCGCTCAAGATTGCCAGAAATTACTTGTCTTCTTTCCGCCGCAGGTATAATTCGTGAACCCTAGCTTTCGCCTATGAAGGGTTAGAACACGTATTAGACCTGTTTAACTTTCTATCGATCAATACGCACACCAAAGAAAGGGTCCTGGGAATCCCCAGTTCTATCACTTTCTTCCTTACTAGGGCTCTCAACCCCAATCTAAACTCTCTCTGTCCCTCTCTCTCTCTCTCTCTTAAACCACACCTTGGTTTTTTTTCTTATGTTATTTTATTTATTTGTTTTATCTACAGCTTTGGTTGCTTGTCTTATTGTTTTTCTTCTTCTTTTTTTCCTCTCGAGAAGAGGACAATAACAATAGTATAAAGATGATTTGGTTATTATATTTTGTTTTCTTTATATATATCATTTTTTTATTATTGTTAGTAGTAGTAATGTTGCCATTATTAGTATTATTATTTGACCAAGGTTAAATTATCATCATTAATATTATATGTATATGTAATTAAATCATTAGGATTATTTTGTCATGAATTTGCTAATAAAATATTTTATTATATTTTTATATAATATTTTTTCTTTCAAAATTATCTTGTAAAAAAATATAATTGTATTGGGCTTGGCCTAAAATATATTATCAAAATATTTTATGGTATTCTAAAAATGAGTTGTATTTATTTATTTCCAAAAATTAAATTATAGTTTTTGCTCAAAATAATTTTTCTAGATTTTTAACATTTTATATATATTTTACTAATAAAAAGATAGTTACCAAATTATGTTTTCAAGTACATAATAATATTTTGAGTCTTTGACTCATAAAAAAATGTGTCTTTTTGAAATAGTATATATTAATTATTTTTAAGTATTTTTGTGAAAGTATTATAAAAATATTTCTAAAAATTTGTATATGTATCTACTTCCACAAATTCTTCCCAATTCTTTTCCTTGATCACGACTGATCCCTCGTTCCTATTTTTATGCAATTTTGGACCCCTTACACATCAAAGTGGCTATCGAACAAAATGGACTTTTCAGATCATCGCACCATACTAGGCGACACACCAGACAAGATACCTTGCCATCATTACTGCTTACATTTAGTTGCATTTTAATATTCAGTTATGATATATTACTGCACTTTTATTTCCAGTTATTTATTTTCTTCTTACATATGGACCTAGAGTTAAGAGACTATCGTCAATTTAGTGTGTCTCATTAACTTGTCACGCTTATACACGAGTTGTGTGTGAGTTGTGAGTAACATATAGAGGTCACTTGCGTATTGGCTGATCCCCCGTGCACATGTGTTGAAAATAACTGTCAATAGATGCATGTTAGAAGACTTGATAGTTATTAAGTATAAAGTGGTGTTGTGGAAGCGACATGTGTTGGTGCATCGTGGTTACGATGCATGTATAGTATCATTGGGGGGAGAGGATAGCATTAGCGTAGGGGCTACATTTACTTTTACACACATTTTGGGCCGATAGCGACTCGGATGAGCGCTACTTACTGTCCCGGGGCCGATAGCGACTCAGATGAGCGCTACTTACTGCCCATGGCCGATAGTGACTCGGATGAGCGCTACTTACTGCCACTCTTTATTTACTCTGCTGATCCTACAACCCCTGTGTAGGACGTTGTCCTCAAAGTGCATATCACTTAGACGGTTAGGAACCCAGTTGTGTTGTATTTTTTAGTGTTTACTTTTGCAGTTATACATGGCATGTTCTTTCTGTATCTTGTTACGTTCCCCTGAGGACCTGATGATTTCTCTAGGTGTGTTTGTGATTTTTGCAGGTGCTCTAGTCTAGGCTATAGTTACAATCTAGCTTCATGATGCTAGCTCTTGGATCGTCCTTCGCTTCGTTCGACTCTTCCATCGTTGCTATGTATTTCTCTCTCTTTAGTTGGCAATGGATTTGTCTTCGCCCAATATTTTTGTACAAATGACATTTATAAGTTGATTCGTTGATATATTTATTTGTGGATGAGATTAGTTTCATGGCTTTCTATATTTTACAGCTTATGTATTCATACGAGGTTCCATATACTTCGTATGTATACAGTTGGCATGTCTATGTACTTAGTCCTTGTATTTTGGGACTGGGTCTTTACAATAAATTATGATAATAGATCTATCATTGAACTACTAAAGCATGATTATGTGAAGGCTAAGATGAACATGCACCTGTAACCACGCTTCAAGTCAATAAAGACCATATTAGGCAAATATGTGGTTCTTGACTATATAAAGTCAGAAAAGAATTGTAAACCACTTGATGACTGTCTAGGACATTGATCCTAGGATCATCGAAGGGGATGAGGTTAAGCCTATAAGTAAGTCACCAACAGCAACAACCCAACCGAGTCTGACTAGAGATCCCAATAAACTGGTTCAATGGGTATAAACAAGCTGGACTTCTGTGACTAATATGGAACACTGACTCTGAGATTAAATTCTCAAAACTAATGCCCAATCGGATGTACGAGGTTATACAATAATACCTCATCCCTATGGTGATAGCGTTCTGGTGTGATATGGTTAGGATAAATTTTAACTCTTAATAGGTCCAAGCATGATATGTAGGACCAACCCTTGAGGACTTACCTATATAAGAGGTCGTGAAGGTCGCGACTATAGAATAGGTGATCCCATACAAATCTCATGAATATGGATTAAGTGCACATGGCTAAACAAAAGCGCCACCTGATAGACCCAAGAACCTCTAGCGTACTATGTGTGTTATTTTCTAAATCTAGTTCAAGAAGTCTAATTCAAGGCATAGTTCATGGAGCACTTATTCAGATAAAAAGAATAGTCACTAAGTGAGATTCAAGGCTGTAGCCCATCTCATTTATGTATAGTATATACTTGTCAAGAAATTCATTATTATCATTCCTTTTTTGTCTATGTTTTTTGGAACTTGGTTTTTTTTGGAGGGGGATTGTTGTATAGTTTGACTAGGCAAACACAAAAAAAACCAAGTCTTACTTCTTTTGTCCGATTATTTTGCCTCCTTAAAGTTGGGCTTTACTAACGTTGGAGTACCATCCATATGTTGCTGATTGATAGAAAATTGGGTGGGTTATATTGCTATATAGAGAGTCATGTTCTTCTTTGTTTTACTTGACTTGAGGTGCAAACTCTCTACTAAACATTCTTCTGCCTTCTCGCTCTTTTTAAATTTAAAAACATTGTTCTTCATCTTTGTGCTCTGGGCAAGGGCTAAGTTTGGATCATCCTCTTCGAGTTGTATGCGACGACGAGAAGCCGGTAGTATGGAGGTTTTACCACTAGAAGCATTCGAGAACAGTCTACACCTAGACCTTGAATGATCTCTTACGGCAGTGCATTGTACGTGACTTCCCCAGAGGCTGGTAACACTAAACTTTGTTTTAATTTTATTTACAGGTTAACAAAAAAGGAATATTTTGCCAATGAAATCTGGGTGTCATGTGGAGGTGTTTTCCTAAGAGGAAAAATGATTAACTTCTCAAGAAAGCATTAATGCTTTTTGTCATGCTCATGGGATAATTCCCTTAGGAGCTAAGCCCAAAGGGGCTTGGCGACTCAGACTCAGGCTCAAGCATGCAAAGTGGTACTTTGTTGTCGCACTTTCCACTTAGTACGTCAGCATCGTCGCCTGGTGCTTAGGCGCTCGTCTTATGCATGAGGTACGTAAATGGCCACATGCGTGGGTACATGTGTGGGCGCATGTATAGACTAGGCACGACCATGCATGTCTAGCCACATATGCTGGTGTCTAGCCGCATAGGCTGATACATAGTTCCTCGGATATGGGGATTTTAACGGTTTTAGAAGTTTGAGTCAATAATTCATATCCATCTTTTGAGGGATTTGAATTTAATTTAGTCAAATTACTCCATAAATCATTTCTATCTTTTCGTATCGGTTGGCGGCTAAGATTAGGGTTTGGGTGTTTGCAAAAACAAAAGAAGTTTGATTTCTACAAACTGAGAAAGTGTATAAAAAGTACAATTGATTTCTAGGGAAGTACAACGATAGGAATCTGATCAGAAGACGATCACTTTATCCCTTGGACGATGTGATATCGAGGACACGAGCCTATGGAGGATGCAACAACACTTTAGCAGGAGATTATGATCACTCGTGATGCTTTGAGACAGATTTAAAACTCTATTTATAGAGTTCTTTGAAACAACTGTTCAGCAGTTATTCTGGATTGTGCGCACTTTAGGTTACACGCCTCATGTTCACTTGTACGAGCGATTACACTAAATGCTAGGGACATGTGGCATCGTTTAAGTGAGATGCGCATGGTCGTGGGTAGTGTAGCGAATACGTTCTACGAAGTTAGTGGCATGCGCACCACATCATTCTGCTCTGGATATTAATTTGATCACCTTGCGCGAGCTTTATCAGGTTGTGCGGGGGCACAATGTAGCAACTTGCGCGAGCGTTTACACTAACTGCTGTGGACGCGTGGCATCATTTGAGTGAGATGCGCATGGTCGTGATCAATATAGTAAACACGTTCTACGAAGTTAGTAACATGCGCGCCATGTCACCCTGCTCTGGATATCAACTCGATCATATTGCACAAGCTTCATCAGGTTGCACGGGGGCGCAATGTAGCAACTTGCGCCTGAGTTCAACCTCGTGCACCCTGACACGTTACACAAACTGCTAGTTCACCAAATCTTCTCGAGCGCCGTGTTGTGCGGGTTTCGAACAGATTTTCCTTGATATACGTGCTGTCAGTTGTCAGGCAATGATGATGCTGTTATAATCTTTCGAGGAAACTGCCACATGTCACTCGCGCAACCTGAGGTTGGTGTAACCTGAGATTGGCACAACCTGATGAGGCACAACTTTATATAGGCGCAACCTGATATGGCACAACTTATTGAAATAATGCATTTTGATGAGATGACTTCTGGGTGAGTAGTATAGCTTAATTTTTAGCCTCTACAAGACCCCCTTCAAAGCTTTTGAAACTTGAAAAGAATTCAAAGTTTCAAAATACTTAGAATTAGAAATGACCGTGTCTAGGTTGCGCCAGTCAACTCGAGCCCGGTTCTTCAGCGCAAGTTGCATGGTTCAGCCTCACTTGCAAAGCTATAAATAGTCGTACCCTTTGGATTTTTTTATTCTTTATCATCGTTTAGGATTCCTCAAAACCCTATTTCTTCTCCTTCTTCCCGATCTTCGAAAGTTTCCTTCAACAACTGTCAATGGCCCCCAAGAACTCTACTGCCAAGAAGGGCAAGAATATGGCCGAGTCCTCTATGCGAGCTCCGCCTTCGTCACGCCGAGAGACGGCCAACCCAGCCATGGAGGGTAAGTATCTAACCATAGACCCGATTGTCGACCACCCTATTTAGTGTTTGGCCTGATTCTGTCATCGTGCAACCACTCTTTTTAGAGTTGGGCACACCCCATAACTTACGTCTCCCTTTTTAGGGTTTGGTTGCTGTCGACCCGCGTTGCGTAACGTTTCAAAAAGTTGTGCTACCTTTTGGGCGCAACTTCGACATGTTGCACGGTAAGATGCGACACAACCTGATTACTGTGCATAGTCGTTCAACCTAATGGTCGCACAACGCAAAAAGTCGTGCACTCTTAATCAAAAATATTATTAAGTGCTCGGTTCATTCCCAACAATGAACCTATTTATGGGGCGCTCTTTTCTAAAACGTCTTTTTTCTTTCTTCCTCGTTAAATATTCCCCGCCCATTTATGGGAAAGAAGAAGAGTTGGCGGGGGCCGACCTTCACTGTATATATATAAGGGCATGAGGTTCAAACTCCATCTTTATTCACTCTTATGGCATCCAAAGAGAACATGAATAAGGAGGCGAACGTCAATAGCAAAGCTTCTGAGGAGAAGTCTAACTCTGCGCCTGCGGCGTATTTGCTGGAAGCTGATCCGTCCCTAATGGTGGAGAACTTCCTAGACTGTTTTGACCTGACCCCAACAGTCTTTACTCGTTCCAGTGGTGGGTCATCATCTTTAGAAAAGCGTGGCGTACTGGAATGGAGGGAAGGGTTCCTCCGTTTTATGCACCGCTCGGAGATCCACAACATGAAGGAGTTAAGTGCTACTTTGCGTCAGACTGATGACGGAAAGAAGGAGTGACGTGATATGAGAACATCATTTTCCCTAATGGCCATAGCGCCTACGTCTGTAGTGTCTGCCTTCTTTTTATAAAATGAAAAAGTTTGGCTTTATTAAATCCTGGCGCGTTTAAGTTTTGTTGTGTAACTGTTTTGACAAATCCTACGCATTAGATTTTTCTCGGTTTTGACAATAGCAACTTCTGAACAACACGTGGCACCTCACATGTGATTTCAAATCTTTTGCATTCTATTCTTCTCGAAATATATGCCTAGGGACGCGCATGACGTTCCAGCCTCAATTGTATATAAATAGAAAGAGAGCATTCACTCTATTCTCATCTTCTTTCTAATGCTTGCAGGGGATCGACTGACAAAACTCCCCAAAACTGGTATCAGTGACCTTGGATGCTATGGAGCTGAACCACCTTGACGCACACATCAGACAGCTCAGAACTCTTCATGTTTAAAAGGGCTTCCTCGAGATGGTAGGAAGGGCCTTTATACATGAGAGTTAGATGGTGGAGACACAGAACTAGGAATCGTATCACAAGGGTGATCTCTTTCCTACTTCTCATGAAGGATCGTCGTTTCTCCACCAGTTGTATTGACAACAACTTGTCTTCGAGCTGCTGTACTCTGTCGTTCTCCTCTCGTCTTTCTGAGAGAGAAGACCAGAATTGATTCTGTTGCTTTGCTCGTTGTTTCAGGTCGAGTCGACAAGGAACTGGCACCAACAAGAAGATCCAAAGATGTAATAGACCTCCATTTGTTGTATCAGAATGAAAATCCGAGATGTAATAGGTTTCCATTAAGGTGTAACTATATTTTTAAAGAAGGAATAAAGAATGATTTTTTTCTCCTTTATGATTTGATTTGATGTGATGATATAGAAAATAGAATTCAAAGGTAATGTGAATATGAACCTATTTTTTCTATTGATGATCTTTAAATCAGCTGGCACTTAAAGACAGGATATCAGGGTTCCAAAAGACAGACTTGATGATTCGGATAGACTCTACTGGGGATTTTGAATATTTATTATTTGTGGCTTCATGTTGCGAAATGAATAAAGACAAAAAGATTGATGAACGAATAAACATGCCTTTTCGAGAAAAGGTCACTTCGGTTCTCGAGACAGACAATAAATGAAGACCTTTTCACGAGATGAAAAGAGATAAATGAACGAACAGGCCTTTTCGAGGAAAGGTCGCTTCGGTTCCCGCGACAGACTTTTTTGGCCTTTCAGTCTATAAATAGTATGGAACTTTTTGGAGAATGTTATCCACACCTATTCCTTCATTGCAAATATCTTCCGAAGATGTACCTATTGTTGGCCCATTCCACGGTCACACCCGATTTCGATAATCAACATATACTTTAGTCAATACACAAAATATAGAAAATGCTGCTAACTATTTCAGGATGCATGAAATCATATTCAACGGACGATGTACTGCATAAATCAAAGCGTCAAAGTCATCAAAATCTTCTGAAGACTCTTTTCTACTTTTATTCTGTATTTTACATTTTATTGAGTCTAGGAATTACTTTGTAAAATCAATTATGGTAATACTGGCTTAGGGTTAAAATTGTCCTCCTTTCTAGAAACCTATTTTTACCCTTTCGTATTTTCGGTTACAAATATTTCAAAAACATATTTCAAAAATATTCTTTTCAAATGATTTTACAAATAACCAAAAACATGTTTGAAAACTGTTTTTACAAAAGATTTTTAAATATCTCCTGAGAGAACTCCAAGCCGAGTTCGGCCCGAGTTCGGTCCGAACTCTGACCGAGTTCGGTTAGTTTGTATTCAAACTTCTGTTGCCTCCAAATCAGCGAACAACGTCTCTTTGCGAGATATTTGCACCCGAACTCTGCCCGAGTTCTGCCCGAGTTCGGTTGGTGAAAACACCTATAAATAGAGAAGAACTTTTCGTTTCAAATCATCAATTCATTCTTCATCTTCTCTTCTCTACTATTCAAGTGTTTTCTAAACGATCTAAGATTTTCAAATCTCACCTACACATCTCTTAGCCAAAAGCCAGTACTATCAGAGTTGATTTAGAGTCTTTTGGTTACTCAAGAGTTGTAAGAGGTCGTTCAAGTTTCAACAACTTTTCTGTTGTGGAGCTGGTCGTGCGCTCGCCACCAAGCACGGTGTTGTGAAGCCGGTCGTGCGCTTGTCACCAAGCACGGTGTTGTAAGAGATTGCAAGCTCTCAGTTAAAGCTTGTGCCATAGTGGATTAACATCGAGCAAGAGTACTCGAGACTGGATTAGTCCTCTCAGAGGGATACCAGTATACATCGCTGTGTCACTGAGTTTGATTCTCCTATCTTTATTTACTGTCTCTTATATATCTGCCATAGTTTAATTTTTTAATTGGTGATTATATTTCCGCTGCACACACGCACTCTATTCACCCCCCCTCTAGAGGTGCTCAACGATCCTACAATTGGTATCAAAGCAGGTTATATTCTTATATAACATACCCTAGAGAGTATATATATGGCAGCCGTGAAATCTATATTCAACGGTGAAGGACAATCCACAAATAGACCTCCCCTATTTGATGGAACAAATTACACTTACTGGAAAACACGTATGACTTTCTTTCTTAAGTCTCTAGATTTTGATCTTTGGTCAATAGTCATTGATGGGTATAAGAAACCACCACCTACAGTGGTTGAAGGTATTCTTATGGAAAAGCCGCATGACAAGTACACCGATGCTAAAAAAGCAAAGGCTAGTCTTGATGCTCGCGCCATCAATGCACTATTCTGTGCAATTGACAAAACCGAGTTCAACAGAGTTTCAACCTGCAAGACGTCTCACAAAATTTGGAAACTCCTTGAGGTAACCCATGAAGGGACTTCCCAAGTGAAAGAATCCAAAATTAGTAGACTGACTCAGGAATATGAATCTTTTAAGATGAAACCCGGTGAGTCAATTACACAGATGTTTACTCGTTTCCTTGATATAACTAATCCTCTGCAATCTCTTGGTAAAGATTACAGCAATTATGAGAAGATTAGAAAGGTGCTGCGGGCTCTAACAAAGAATTGGAATCCAAAGGCCACAGCAATTTTTGAAGGAAACGACCTCACCACAATGTCGTTGGAAATCTTGATGGGCAAGCTCATGACCCATGAACTCGACTTGCAAGACTTTGAAGAAGCAACACCAAAGGAGAAAACAATCGCCTTCAAAGCTCAAGCAAGAAAAGCTACATACAACGATTCTGATGAAGAATCATCAAGTGGTGATGAACAAGCCCTACTTGTGAAGAACTTCAGAAAGTATCTAAAGTTTACAAGCAGAAAGAAAAAAGACGTCCAAGAAAGCAATGAAGATGAAACCATATGCTTTGGATGTAAGAAGTCAGGGCACATGAAGAAGGACTGTCCAGCTACCAAGAAGAGCAGTCCATATGACAGATCAAGATCAAGCAGAAAAGCTACAACTGGTCGAAAGTATGCCAACACAAGTATCTGGCATGAAAGCGACGCCAGTGATTCTGAAGAAGAGGATAGACCCTGCGGCAATGCAAATGTCTGTCTTATGGCATTTGACAAGGTATCTTCAAACCCTCTATATGATGAATTTACTTTCGAAGAGTTAGAAAATGCTTTTAGCGATTTACTTGAAGAACACAAAAATTTGCTTGACAAGTATAAGCAATCTCGAAAAGAGATTAAGGCATACACAACCGAGTTAGCTAGATTGTCCAATCTTGTTCAAGATATCAAAGAGACATCTACTACCGGTAACACGGAAGAGATAGCCAAACTCAAAGTAGACTATCATGAGGCTATCCTCACTATTCAAAAGAAAGAGATTATGGTAAGATACAAAAGTTGTATGACATAGAGAAGAAGATGCACTTAGTAACAGAACAGAGACTCTCAGCTATGACTGCTAAATATGAAGAGTCTATTGCGATTTCTAAAAAGTTAGAAATCAAGTTAGACAAACAGAAAATGCCTGTGACACAGCCAAATTTTAGTCCTAATGCAAAGCATACACCTAAGAGGACTAAAAACAAGAAAGCACAGAAGAAACACGAGTATCATCATGCTTTCACTTATAGGTTCTCCAAGAAACCAAACAAGCATGTGAACACAGTTTCAACCACATCTGGTTCTAAACTGACTTGCACATATTGTGGTACACACGGACACATATCACAATATTGTCTTGCAAGAAAGCTTGTTGATAACCATACTTTAGTCTGGAGACCTAAAGCTAATCAGCATGGACCCTTCAGAAAATGGGTACCAAAGGATTCATCTACTTGTTTTGTAGGTGGACCCTCAACCCTCTCAAGCTAGAAGCAAATGGATCCTCGATAGCGGATGTTCGCGACACATGACTGGTGATGCATCTTTATTCGCTACGCTATCGATGAAGAAAGAAGGATACGTCTCCTTCGGAAATAACTTGAGAGGTGATATTATAGGTAATGGTACTGTAGGTATTTCTCCTTATCCAATAATAAAGGATGTTTGTCTAGTAACTGAATTGAAACATAACCTATTGAGCATAAGTCATTTGGCAGATAATGGTTATGGTATCAATTTTGTGAAAGATAAATGTACCATATATAATATGTCATCTGGTGATCCCGTATATAAAGGGATTAGAGAAGACAATATTTATGTTTTCTTTTTGGAGAATACTAATAATGCAGGAAGGTGCCTAGTAGCCAATCAAGATGAAAGCTGGCTATGGCACATGAGACTAGGACATACAAACATGGATACTATCTCACGTCTGAACACAAAGAAGTTGGTAAAAGGACTCCCAGAAATTCCATTCAAGAGAGACATGATATGTGTGCTGACTGTGAAAAGAACAAAGCACATAGGTCTTCTTTTAAATCCATCAACGCTGTAAGTACTTCGAGACCTTTGCAGTTGATTCATATGGATTTATTTGGTCCAAGTAGAGTCGCTAGTCTTGGCGGTAAACTCTATGCTTTTGTCATTGTTGATGATTTCTCTCATTTTACATGGGTTTACTTTTTATCAAATAAAAGTGATGCTATTTTTGAATTTCAGATATTTTGTAAAAAGGTACAAAATAAAAAAGGCTTCATGATTACTCGTATCCGAAGTGATCATGGTGGCGAATTCGAAAATTCTGATTTCAAAAAGTTTTGTGATGATAGTAGATATTACCACGAATTTTCTTGTCCTAGAACTCCCCAACAGAATGGTGTTGTGGAGCGGAAGAACCGTACTCTAAGCAAAATGGCTAGAGTCATGCTTAATCAGCATAATCTTCCTAAATATTTTTGGGCAGAAGCTGTTAGTACAGCCTGTCATATTTTAAATAGGGTGTTAATTCGACCAATCTCAAAGAAAACACCATATGAGCTTTGGTTTGGAAGAATTCCAAACATTTCTTATTTTAAAGTTTTTGGTTGTCGCTGTTTCATCCTGAACACCAAGGATAACTTGGGTAAGTTCGACTCCAAAGCAGATGATGGGATATTTCTCGGATATGCTGCTAAGAGTAAGGGATATAGAATTTTTAATAAAAGATCTTTGATTGTTGAAGAAAGTATTAATGTTACCTTTGATGAGTTGAATAGTCATAGATCTAGCGACAGTGATGATGAAGATGCACCTACAAAGACAAAGAAGAGTTCTGAGAAAGATCCTACCCAAGAGGCAAGAACTGATAAAAGTTCCGAAGATGCAGGAACTGAGAAGAGCCTTGTGAAAGGTATGGCCCAAAGATTCAAATTATTGAGATTCAAACCAGATCATCCAGAAACTCTCATAATAGGTGATGTATCCAAAGGTGTAAGTACTCGTTCATCTCTTAGAGATTCTGAAGTAGCAGCTAATGTAGCATTTATTTCATAAATAGAACCTAAGAATGTTGATGAGACTTTTTCTGATGAATTTTGGATTTCTGCCATGCAAAAGAAACTTAATCAATTTGAGAGAAACCAAGTTTGGGAACTCGTTCCTAAACCTATTGGTCAATCGATAATTGGTACCAAATGGGTGTTCCAAAATAAACCTAGTGAAGATGGACAAGTTCTACGCAACAAAGCACGTCTAGTTGCACAAGGTTATAATCAAGAAGAAGGAATTGATTATGATGAGACCTATGCTCCTGTTGCTAGACTAGAAGCCATCCGCATGTTTTGTGCTTTTGCTTGTTTTAATGATTTCAAACTTTTTCAAATGGACGTGAAAAGCGCATTTTTAAATGGTTATTTGAAAGAAGAGGTTTTTGTGAAACAACCCCCTGGTTTTGAAGATTTTCAAAAACCTGATCACGTCTTCAAGCTTAAGAAAGTACTTTATGGACTCAAACAAGCACCTCGTGCTTGGTATGAACGCCTAAGCGCCTTCTTACTTGATAACGGATTTTCAAAGGGCAAGATTGATACTACTCTTTTTATTAAATCCATGAATAATGATATACTTCTAGTACAAATTTATGTAGATGACATTATCTTTGGTTCTACTAATGAACAACTCTGTCAAGAATTTGCCAAGTGTATGCAGAGTGAATTTGAGATGAGCATGATAAGAGAGCTGAACTTCTTCCTAGGATTGCAAATCAAACAACACTCGAACGAAACATTCATCAACCAAGCCAAGTACACGAAGGACATACTGAAGAAGTACGACTTCGAGAATGTAAAGCCAATTGGGACTCCTATGGCTACATCAACAAAGCTTGATGCTGATAAAAGTGGCAAACCTGTTGATCAGCGTAAGTATCGAGGTATGATTGGTAGTTTATTATATTTAACTGCTAGTCGCCCTGATATTATGTTTAGTGTTTGCATATGTGCACGATATCAGGCAAACCCTAAGGAATCACATCTTAGTGCCGTTAAGCGTATCTTCCGATACCTTAAAGGAACTTCTACAGTTGGCTTATGGTATCCCAAAACCAAATCCTTTGACCTTATAGGTTACTCGGATGCGAATTTTGCTGGATGCAAAGTGGACCGTAAAAGTACCAGTGGCACATGTCATTTCTTAGGAAAGGCCTTAGTCTCTTGGTTTAGCAAGAAACAAAATTCAGTAGCATTATCAACAACTGAGGCTGAGTATATCGCCGCAGGACGCTGTTGTGCTCAAATTTTGTGGATGAAGCAAACCTTAGAGGACTACAATCTGCACTATACAAATGTTCCTATTTATTGTGATAACAATAGTGCAATTAATTTGACTAAGAACCCAATCTGTCATTCACGCACAAAGCACATAGAAGTTAGACATCATTTTTTACGTGATCATCAACAACACGGGGATATTTGCTTAGAATTTATTGATACTGAACATCAACTAGCTGATATTTTCACTAAACCATTGGCTGAAGACCATTTTAACATCTTGAGGCGTGAGCTCGGCATTCTTGAATTCTCGGATTCTTAAAACATATGGTAATTAAAACTGCATTTATGACTTGACAATTTATTATTTAATGAAAATTATTTTTGGGGACAAACTTACAAAGGGTATGTCTGTCACCACGGCTACGGTCGAAGCGAAGCGGTACTTAAGAGTTCCCCGGTGAACCACCGTTAGCTGGGACAACCCCTATAGTTAACCCGAAAATAATAGCAGTTATTTAATAAACCAGTCAACTGTTATTTATTACAGTCTTTATTTACCTGACTGCTTTGACTGTCTCGGAAATGCAAGTGTCCGAACTCGGCCCGAACTCTGACCGAGTTCGGACCGAATTCGGACCGAGTTCGGTCGGCGCTGTGATGGTTCCAGAACCGAACAGCCGGCCCTAGCACCTATATAATTCATCCTTACTTCCACTTTTTCTCCATACCAAAACGTGGAATACTTCCATCTCCTACTAGAAGTCCTTCCTCCTCCTTCTCTGCAAGGAATCGACGAGTTCAAGTGGGCGATCTTCTTCCTCATGGCTCCGAAACGTCAACGAGGAAATTCTTCTCAAGGTGCTTCCTCCTCATCCGACTACACTCCGGCAAGTCTCTTTAGTCCAGCCAGACCTAGAGATCCCGAGGAATATGATGGCACTTTGTTTCCCGACAAAGACCTCTCCGATCTCTGGTTTGATTCTTTCTCTTCTCGTCGTATTTGTGCTGGAGCGTTCGTCAATTTTACAACTTTCTTTGAATATGCTCCTGTTTTTGATCAACTTGGATTCCGCGACTTTTTCGAGGTCCAAGATAGCATTTACGACAATGCAGTCCGTATGTTTTACTGCAATTTGCAAGTAAAACAAAACAGGAATTTCTATTCCTGCATTGCTGGACAGAAATTAGAATTTAGCGCCACCGATATCAGTGAATACTTTCACGTTCCTGATCTTGGTGATGCACTTGTTGACATCCACCATATTCAATTCCCTGCCGATGTCACTTTAGCTTCCTTTAGGGAATTGATTTGTCACCCTACTCCTCCTTCCCGGAGAATCTTTTCTAGACATCTAAACCAAACTTTTTATGAGCTTCATCGTATGATTTTCTCGGCCCTTCTTCCGAAGAAAGGCTCTACCGATGAAGTTACATTTTTGGAACTTTCTGCTCTTTATCACATTCATTTTGGAATTCCTTTCTCCGTTCCAAAAACTATGATGTCTTGGATGCTCAACTGCAAGAATGCAGGTAGGAACCTAGTCTTTCCTATGCACCTTGCTAGTATATTTCGACGTTTTGAGATTGATCTTGAAACGTGTGCCATTTCTTCTCCACCTGTTGAGTTGACCCGCTCTCGTCGGTTTCCTCAACCTCCTGGTGCTGCTCCTGCTGTCCCAGCTGCTGATGCTGAGGCCCCTCCAGCTGATGCTCATCCTGCTCCGGCCCCTGCCCCAGGACTCGATCAGGCATTCTACCAGCGGTTTGATGATTTCGTTGCCGTTTCCACGCAACGTCATCAGGACTCCGAGTTCCGGCACATTTCTCAGGCCCAGGTGCTGAGAAACAGTATTGCCGATCTCCACTACAGCCTGGTTCAGGATCCAGTCCGTCCACTCACTATCCTTCCACACCCGGCTTTCCCTGGTCCTCGTTTTACTGATGAGGTCACTTTTCAGTATTTCGACCCGACCACTGCTTATTTCCCTCATGATCCTCCCAGTACGGACGACCCAGCGATGTGATATAGATTCAGCCATGGGATAGTGGATTTAGTTTCGATTAGTTGATGCAGTTTATGTAGTAGTTTTATTTTATTTCATGTCTAAACTATTTCAGTTAGACTTTATCAGTTGTACTTTTTGGATTATTAGTGGAACCTCTATGATATTTCAGTTTATTATGACATAGTTCATTTTATTCCAGTTGTCTATGCTGTGATTACTTCTTTTTACTTCACTTTGTCTTGTCTATTCTATTGTTGGCTTCATGATCTACGGGGGAGCCTATTCATTTTACTACTTGACAAAGGGGAAGAAAAAGAGTATACCAAACGCAAGATATATCCAAAACAAAAACATCTCAATTTTCAGGTATTTTTGATATTTTGTTCTATTTGATATAAATATATTTTGGTATAGACTCAAGTTTGTCAAATATCAAAATGGGAAAGATTGTTGGCCCATTCCACGGTCACACCCGATTTCGATAATCAACATATACTTTAGTCAATACACAAAATATAGAAAATGCTGCTAACTATTTCAGGATGCATGAAATCATATTCAACGGACGATGTACTGCATAAATCAAAGCGTCAAAGTCATCAAAATCTTCTGAAGACTCTTTTCTACTTTTATTCTGTATTTTACATTTTATTGAGTCTAGGAATTACTTTGTAAAATCAATTATGGTAATACTGGCTTAGGGTTAAAATTGTCCTCCTTTCTAGAAACCTATTTTTACCCTTTCGTATTTTCGGATACAAATATTTCAAAAACATATTTCGAAAATATTCTTTTCAAATGATTTTACAAATAACCAAAAACATGTTTGAAAATTGTTTTTACAAAAGATTTTTAAATATCTCCTGACAGAACTCCAAGCCGAGTTCGGCCCGAGTTCGGTCCGAACTCTGACCGAGTTCGGTCAGTTTGTATTCAAACTTCTGTTGCCTCCAAATCAGCGAGCAACGTCTCTTTGCGAGATATTTGCACCCGAACTCTGCCCGAGTTCTGCCCGAGTTCGGTTGGTGAAAACACCTATAAATAGAGAAGAACTTTTCGTTTCAAATCATCAATTCATTCTTCATCTTCTCTTCTCTACTATTCAAGTATTTTCTAAACGATCTAAGATTTTCAAATCTCACCTACACATCTCTTAGCCAAAAGCCAGTACTATCTGAGTTGATTTAGAGTCTTTTGGTTACTCAAGAGTTGTAAGAGGTCGTTCAAGTTTCAACAACTTTTCTGTTGTGGAGCTGGTCGTGCGCTCGCCACCAAGCACGGTGTTGTGAAGCCAGTCGTGCGCTTGTCACCAAGCACGGTGTTGTAAGAGATTGCAAGCTCTCAGTTAAAGCTTGTGCCATAGTGGATTAACATCGAGCAAGAGTACTCGAGACTGGATTAGTCCTCTCAGAGGGATACCAGTATACATCGCTGTGTCACTGAGTTTGATTCTCCTATCTTTATTTACTGTCTCTTACATATCTGCCATAGTTTAATTTTTTAATTGGTGATTATATTTTCGCTGCACACACGCACTCTATTTACCCTCCCTCTAGAGGTGCTCAACGATCCTACACCTAAGGAGGCTGAGATCATCCCGACGATCGAAGCTGCTATCGACACTTCTTCTGATGAGCCTCCGTTGCCTATCCAGCCAGAAGTGGGAGAAAGCTCAGCTGTTCCTGAAAAGAAGCAGGATATTCTTGCCAAACTGGTGGAACCTGGAAGCACTGTCGAAGAAGAAGCTCTGAGGAAAACCGCGTGTGAATTTTTGGTGTCATCCAATAATAATGTATTCGAGCTTCTTGCAAAATTTGTCTTCGATCGGGAGGGCTCTGGTCCTCGTTGATTTTATGTATTTCATTCTGTTTGAACTATTGCAATAAAAGGAATTTTACTTACATCCTGATTCTCTGTGTTGATATCTCTTTGTCTTCAAACATGATATTTCTTGAGAAATTTGCCATTGATAGGCATCATGGCGACTCGACCATCCATACCAGTCAATTGATAAGCTCCATTTGAGAAAACTTTGCTTATAATGTAGGATCCTTCCCACTTTGTTTCGAATTTGCCTTTGCTCATGTGCGTCATAGTCATAAGACGTCTGACGGTTAGAACTATTTCGCTTTTTTGAAATGCTCGTAATTTGACTTTACGATTGAAAGCTTTTGATAGATGGGCTTGGTATAGCTCAATATGCTATTGAGCTAGGAGCCATTTCTCATCAAGTGCTTCAAGCTCCTGAAGTCGAAGACGATTATTGTTTTTTGTTATGAGTTCATTGGCAATTGCAATCCTTCAGGAGGGGATTTGAATTTCCAATGGTAGGACAGCTTTGCAGCCATACACCAAAGAGAAAGGTGTGCAACCAGTTGGAGTACGTATAGTAGTACGATAAGCCCATAGACATTCTCCAAGATTTTTACTCTAATTTCTTTTATTGGTAAAAACAAATTTCTTGAGAAGCTTGATGATAGTTTTGTTAAATGCTTCAGCCAAACCGTTCGCTGAAGGATTGTAGGCCATAGAGGCAAAATTGTTGATTCTGTTATCATCGTAAAACCAAGTAAATTTTTGACTGATAAATTATGGTCCATTATCATGAATGATTCGTCGAGGAATGCCAAATATGTATATCACATGATGTTTGATGAAGTTGATGACGCTGCTAGTCTTGACTTCAGATAAAGGTATGGCTTCCGCCCCATTTTAAGAAGTAATCAGTTATAGCTAGTATAAATCGATGTCCTCTAGATGACGGTGGATTGATAGGACCAATGACATCCATACCCCAAGCTTCAAAGGGCCATGATACAGTAGTCGGATGAAGGAACTCTGACGGTTGATGGATGAAGTCTACATGAATTTGACAGGATCGATATTTCCTTGCATATTCAATGGCATTTGATACCATAGTGGGCCAATAATAGTACATACGCCGGATACAATCTTGTAACTTAGGACCAGGCTGATGTGCACCACATACCCCATCGTGGGCTTCATATAGTATTTGTTTTGCTTCATCTCCCGCAAGACAGCGTAAGAGTAGACCATCAAATGTTCTTCCATAAAGGGTCTTAGAAGTATGATTATAATAAAACCGGAGTGATCGCCTACGGATTGTTGTAGCTTCTTTAGAATATTCAAGTAAAATGTCATGTACCACAAAATCAATAAAAGGAGCTCTCCAATCTTCACTAATGGTATTGACTTCAGTTGAATTATTGAACTCAATATTTGAGTTATTCTTAATGTAAAATAACTCTCTATTAGTAACGACAATCATCTGTTGCCTTTTGACTGGGATTGCTAATACGGCTGCCAGATTAGCCAATGCATCAGCCTCCGTATTGTATGCCCAACATACATGTTTAATGAAGAAACCCTTGAACGATGTAGCCAGCCTAATTGCTGCTTCATGATATGGGACAAGATCTTGGTACCGAACTTCATATGTGCCTCTAACCTGATTGACAATCAGTTTAGAATCTCCATATACTTCAAGATATTCAATATCTAATTGTTTAGCCAATTGGAGACCAATGAGCAAAACGTTGTATTCAGCCACATTATTGGAACACGACTCATCTAAAGAATAAGATCTTTGAATAGCTAACCCTTCTGGTAAGATGAGGACCATTCCAACTCCAGCGACAATGGCACCTTTTGGTCTGATTCTGGATGCACCATCAAAGAATAGATGCCAGGTAAGAATTTTTTCTAAAATCATATTGGATTCCAAAGTTTTATCTGGAATCTCACTGTAGAGTTTAGACGTTTCGGGAATTGGATGAGCTGCCAGAAAGTCAGCAAGAGCTTGACCTTTAACAGACTTTTAAGGAACATAAACCATATCATATTGTGCTATTGCCCATGTTGCAAGCCTGGAATTGAGTGTACTAGGCTTCTTCATCAAGACCCAGAGAGGGTTAACTCTAGAAATAACATGAATAGTTTGGCCAGTGATATAATGTCTCGTCTTTTGAACATCAAACATCAAAGCTAGACATTCTTTTTCCACTGGGGTGTATCGATGTTCAGCTCTAACCATTGTACGGCTAAGATAATAAATAGCCTGTTCATGATCTTCTTTATTCTTCTGAGCTAATAAAGCACGTAATGGTCCATCGCTCGAACATACATCAGAAAGGGTATTTCTGAGACTGGAAGGACTAAAACTAGAGGGTTCATCAAGTACCACTTTATGTCTTCAAATGCTTGCTGACATTCTTTAGTCCAAATAAAAGACACATCTTTCTTCATGAGTTGAGTGAACGATCTAAAGCGTCCAGAGAGATTTGAGATGAATCTTCTGATATACACAAGCCGTCCCTGGAATCCTCGTAGCTCTTTTAGGTTGCGTGGAGGACGCATCTCTTGAATGACTTTGATTTTCTCAGGGTCAACGTGTATACCTTTAGAGGTAATAACGAATCCAAGAAATTTGCCACTAGAGAGTCCCAGGAATGACTTGGTGGGATTCATCATAAGTTGATGCTGGCGCATTAGATCGAATATAGTTCTCAAGTCTTGAATATGGTCTTCCTTTAGATGACTTTTGACAGCAATATCGTCTATATAGCATTCAACTATCTTTCACAAATTATCATAGAAGATAGTAACCATGGCTCGCTGATAAGTTACACCAGCATTTTTGAGACCAAACGGCATAACAGTGTAGCAATAAACTCCAAGAGGAGTGCAAAAAGGTGTATGTTTCTCATCTTCTGGATGTATCTTGATTTGATTATATCCTGAAAATCCATCCATAAAAGACATTCGTTCAAATCTGCAAGTATTGTCGATCATGACATCAATTAGAAGAGGAAATTCGTCCTTGGGACAAGCTTCATTAAGGTCTCTGAAGTCGATGTAGACTCAGACTTTCCCTATTTTCTTTAAAAATGGGATAACATTAGCCACCCAGTTTGGATGTTGTTCTTCTCTAATGAAACCACAGGCGATGAGCTTCTTAACTTCGGCTTCTATGGCGTCCATCATGTCAGGTCAAAATTGATGCTGTTGTTGCTTGACTGGCCTTGCATTCGACAGAATGTTGAGTTTATGGGTAGCAATCTGGGGATCTAATCCCGCCATGTCTTCATAGCTCAAAGCGAATACATCAACGTATTTCCTAATGAGCTGGATCAGTTATTGTTTATCCGCTTCAGGAAGGCTTTTGCTGACGAATATTGGTTTTAGGGAAGTTTCACCTCTAACATCGACTTGATCCAACTGATCTTCGGTAGGTGGCTCCCGTTGCTCGAAGCGAAGGTCCCATTGAGTATCCATCATTTGTGTCCAAGGATCAGATTCAGAGGCTTTGGCAAATTCTTCGTCGTCTTCCGAGAACTCGTTAGTTACCAGATTGGAAGATAGAGCCACTCGATGGACGTACCCTACACTGGTATCTGAATCCCATAAGACAGAATCAGAAGAGTTAGATCATTCTTCTTTATCGGATTCGGAGACTTCTGGAGTCAAAATTGGCGAAGTATAACCCAATCTCCGCTTTGTTTTGCTGTAATATTGTTGTGACTTTCCTTTTGGAGCAGGGATATAAATAGGAGTTCGCCTTCCCTTACCACCATTGAGACCAGCTTTAAAATTATAGCCCATCTTTTGAATGATATCTTTTGGTTGTTGACTATAACAACGTAGTTGAAGTCTTCCATTATCGTGATTTTCTTCTTCACCATTAGGCATGATCTTCTATTTTGTTCCTTTACTAAAAAGTATAGGAAGTTCATCTTTCTACCTTGAAGGAACTAAAAAAAAGGAGTCCTGTATTGGTTCGAGCAATACTTCAAAGTTATCTAGCATTTCCAACTAACATCGAGTATAATAAAAAACATCAATATACTGTAAACGAGATGCTACTTTATTGATTTGTACATCATCATTTACAATAAGATCCTTAGTCTTAACAGAAGGCTTAGTAAGGTTGATAACGAGAGGAGGAGAGGAAGGATTTTTGGCCTTAACAGAAGGCTTAGGAAGGTTGATAACCAGAGGAGGAGAAGGAGAAGGTTTGTTACGATGAATGTCGATAACAAGAGGCTCAGAAGCGGTGAGCTCTTTTTGTTCCCTTTCTATAGTAGGAAGCTATTTGTTATGAGAGGAAAGATGGATAGTCAACGCCTGAGAAGAAGAGGGATGAGTAGTACGTCCTTTGACAGGGAATATGAAAACACCTTTTGAAGTATCTTTCTGATCTTCCTCACTATCCATCGCTAATACAACCTTCATGAATTCTTCCTTGTACATCCGAGAATCAGTACAATATGCTTTAATGCCCCTGAAAGGATTTAGATCAGCTACTTCGTCTTGGACCTCTCCATTGACGTCTATATATTTGAAGCAATGGTGTAGAGTGGATAGTACAATATTAAGCTCATGTAGAAAGGGTGTTTCCAGCAAGGCATTATAAGATCCATGATTTTCGATCACATAGAAAGTAACCTTTGTACAAAGATTGCCTATTTGAACTTTCAGGCGGATCTTTCCCAAAGGTTCACTTCTTCCAGAATTAAATTCAAGGATTATCGTAATGGTTGTTGAAAGATTATGTACATGAATCTTTAAGGCATCTAGTAAATTCTTTGGCATGATACTGAGTGCAGACCCAAGGTCGACAAGATGCGATCAACCTTCATAGTATCGACATATCCTGTGAAGTAGAGGGGTCGATCATGACGATTATCTTCCAGTAACATATCATCTTATGTAAAGGTGACGTTGGGCATCAGCTACATCAAACTAGGACAATGAAAGAAAGTTACAGTCTTCTCCTCTGGCTTCTTGAGGAGTGCTAGACAAGTATCAGCTTGAATCAAGGCTTCACTCAATGTCTCTCGAGTTTCATTTGAGAGACGTAGTAGTTCAAAAATTGATAACCTTACCGGGGTATTAGCCAGTTGAGCCAGTATATCAAAGTTATATGACTTCTCGAGTCCTAGAACTGGAGTCTTCTTCAATACTTTGTCAAAGCGGACAGGCTGCTTTCCTTTGTCAGCTGTCGTTGGTTTGGAAGGAGTTAGTTCCACTGGAGGTGATGAAACTAGTAGAACATTGACAGCAGGAGAAGATGATACTGGAGGAGCCTTTGGAGCTAGAGCAGGGTTATCCTGGCCTTCTGAATAGTCTCTCAGGTCAATTCTTCCAGACTTGGTACTAGTTAAAGCCTCTTCCTCGGATACAGGTTCAAACATTACCATATTGCAACTTTTTGCCTAGATCTTGCTTCTGGAAGGTTTCTTTTGTCAAGATGAAGAGTTTGTCCTGTAACCCAAACCAACCCGAGATTGGTTATGTGAAAGGCATAGAGAAAGAGGTACAGGAGACCCTTTTTCCATGATTTAAGCCGGGAGCCTTTTGTAGATCATATCCTGTCTTTGTCATTAATTCACGAGACTGTGGACTATACAGATGGAAAGCTGGTTTATATTTGGCTTCTGGCTTTGACAGTATTGTCTTAGAAGGGGAAAAAAAAGAATGATCTGCAGCAGAAATGAAAGTAACATTTAAAGGTAAAGGACAATATTTACTCAATGAAGTTATGTGACATGACTTGTATTTGGTTGCTTTCTTGGACTTTGTGGATAAAGAAGGTGCTTCAAAGTTAGCCACCAAATCAGGATAGATCTACATAATCTCCTCCTTATCAGTAGACAGAGGAACAAGACCATCAGTTCGGGCAGGTGGGAGATTAACAATCTCCAAAATGGTTCTCGGGATGGAAATGACGCTGTTCTACTTCATTTGGGCGTTTTGCCTCTGGTAGTTGAAGTTTATTGCTCTTGATCAGACAGTCAAAGATACTCATGACATCATCTTCATCAAAAGAATATTCTTCTTTCGGACGTGGTGCCCTCTGTGGTGGTGCCGTTGGAGTAGGTGTTGATTGACCTATGTTCACAGCTAGAGTTTTTTTGCCCTTGACATTGATAGCCAAAGTCTCTTTATTCTTGCGGTTGTTCTGACGATCACCATTATTAGGTGTAGCATGTTCATCTTTGTCAAGATTAGGCATCTGAATACCTAATTGTTTGAACTTGTCAGCACTTTCTTCTACTGCTTTAGCATTCACTATGAATGAAGGCCAATCCTGGAACTGTGTCGATCCGGTCCACATGCTGATTATAGGCAACAGGTTTGATCTGCAAGTGTCTATAGTCAGAGCATATAGAGTTCCAAGAGGCATTTTGAGTGCCTCACGGCAGAATTGTTCAATGAACCTTTCAGTTGCTTCATTGTGTCGTTCGAGACGTCATGTTGACAGAGGCATACAACAATTCATCTTATCTTGTATCATCGGTTGAGGAACTTAAGAGTAATTCAGACGGTCGAAGATGGACCGTTTAGCGGATTGACAACAACATTTGATAACTACCTGATGGTGATGGTTACAATGATGTTCTTGGGAATGCATTGGATGAGACGGATTTGGGATCTTCTGCTTCTGTTTAAGAACTTCACGGAGATCTGCTACAACATCAAGATGAGAAGAGGTCGAAGGAATATATTCTTTAATGATATTAGGAATATGATTCCTATTCTTCAGATGTCATGTTCCCTGAGTATACAAGGAAGTGATGAGTTGATTAACATAGGTAAAGGGATTCTTGACTTCAGAAGTCTGCTTCTGGCGCAAGTTAACCACTAGCGCAGTATGTTTGCATCTTGCTGAAGTAGGTGTTGACTGGCGCTTGTTGAGATAGGTGCGTAGGTCAGATAGATCTACTACTTGTGTATCTGTCTGAGATACAACTAGTTTACCCTGCTTGGATCTTGATATGAGCAGGGTAGGGAGATTCATAGTTGTATTTTGGGATTTGGTAGAATTCTTTTTTGTGTTGCGTAACCTGTTCTCATGTGCTTGCTCTGACGCAATTGAGTGACAGAAATCTCAGTTTAAACAGAACTCACTTTCTTAGTAGAGATTTGATTGTCTCTGTTCAGAGGAGTAAAGTTCCTGCCCAAAAGAGTTTTCACACTGAGTGGCGGATGAGCGCCACCAGAGATACTTTCTACCGAGTCAAGGACTGGAGAAGATGAGGAAGTAGCCAAAAGGCGTTTTCCTTTGTTTTATGATTGAAAGGCCATAAGCGCAGGTTGAAAAAAGGTTAAAGGGCGCTTCTCTTTGTTCTCTTTAACACTTCCACTAGATGGGTTCTTCCACGAGTTCAGAACTGGAGAAAATGAGGGAGTAGCCAAAAGGCGTTTCCCTTTGTTCAGAGCCGAAGAAGCAGTAGGCACGGGTTGCGCAGGAATTCTGGTCGACGGAGAAGTGTTCTATGCAAGTTGCACAAGAATTCTGATTGGCCGAGAGACAGGCTGCACAAGTTTCACAGGAACCATGGTTGGCCGAGAAACAAGCTGCACAATTTACGCAGGAGCCATGGTTGGCTGAGAGACAGGCTGCACAAGTTGCGTAGGAGCCATGGTTGGATGAGAGACAGGCTGCACAAGTTGCACATGAGCCATAGTTGGCCGAGAAAACTTGGGTGTCCACACAGTGCGCCCTTTGCTCTTAGCAGCAACGGCGGTGCGCTTGGTACACCCAGCACTGATCATTGCCTCATAAGCGGTTTGGTCGACTTGAATGACCAAAGTCTTCTGCATCTTGCCGATCGACACGGTATCACATTGAGTTGTCACTTTCTTGTCAGAGAAAAATGTCGTCCCTAGCAGAGTCACCATTTTGTTTGCAAAAAACAAAAGAAGTTTGATTTCTACAAACTGAAAAAGAGTACAAAAAGTACAATTTATTTCTGGGGAAGTACAACTATAGAAATCTGATCAGAAGACGATCACTTTATCCCTTGGACAATGTGATATCGAAGACACGAGCCTCTGGAGGATGCAACAGCATTTAGCAGGAGATTATGATCATTCGTGATGCTTTGAGACTGATTTAAAACTCTATTTATAGAGTTCTTTGAAATAACAGTTTAGCAGTTATTCTGGGTTACGCACACTTCAGGTTGTGTGCCTACTGTTTACTTGCGCGAGCGGTTGCACTAACTGCTAGGGACGCATGGCATCGTTTGAGTGAGATGCGCGTGGTCATAGGCAATATAGCGGACACGTTCTACGAAGTTAGTGGCATGCGCACCACATTATCCTGTTCTGGACATCAATTTGATCACCTTGTACGAGCTTCATCAGGTTGCACGGGGGCACAATGTAGCAACTTGTGCGAGCGGTTACACTAACTGCTGTGGACGCGTGATATCATTTGAATGAGATGTGCATGGTCGTGAGCAATATAGTGAACACGTTATACGAAGTTAGTGACAGGCATGCCATGTCACCCTGCTCTGGATATTTACTCGATCACATTGTGCAAGCTTCATCAGGTTGCGCGGGGGTGCAATATAGCAACTTGCCTCTGAGTTCAACCTCGTATACCCTGACACGTTACGTAAACTGCTAGCTGACCAAATCTTCTCAAGCGCCGTGTTATGCTGGATTCGAATGGATTTTCCTTGATGTACGTGCTGTCAGTTGTCAGGCAATGATGATGCTGTTATAGTCTTTCGAGGAAACTGCCATGTGTCTCTCGCACAACCTGAGGTTGGCGCAACCTGAGATGGACACAAACTGATGTGGCGCAACTTGATGTAGGAGCAACCTGGTATGGCGCAACCTATTAATATGATGCATTTTGATGAGATGACTTCTGGGTGAGTAGCATAGCTTAATTTTTAGCCTCTACATTTGGTTTCTACCAAACTCTATAAATACTCTATTGGTGCCTCCTTTGAAAAAGGGTGAATATGTCTTCAACATTGAAAGACTGACATAGTCTTTGCTGTTGCCGCTATTGGAGTCTAGTAGAGTTCGTATGAGTCCAGTTACGAGGTGACAGTGAGCTTTCTAAAAGTTCTTTTGAGAACTTATTAGTTCCTAGGAACAGATCGCGTGAACGCGAATCTTGCTTTGAGCAACGGTGATCTTCATCACCCCAACAAAAATTGATTCATCTTCTCCTCTCTTTCTTCTGCAAATTGTAATCTGTTTTGTTTGTGTGCAACTGCGATTGTAGGGAAGAACGAAAATTATATTCTGACTAATTCTTCTATCTAGATCTGTCTCGGAAATAATAATCTCAAAACAAGATTGGATCCGATGGAGAACAACCGTGCAAACCTTCTCGATACAAGTTTTAACAAACTTGAGAAGTTTGACAGGGAGCATTACAACATTTGGAAGAGGAAGGTTCGCCTTAATCTCCAGCTCGTAATCGTATATTATGTGTTGACAGATCCAGAGCCTATTATTCCAGAGGGTGAAAATGCTTGGAGGGTCGCTGAGGCTACAGCTTTGCAGACAAAATAGAGGAGAGATAACAACATCTGCAAGTTGCTAATTCTTAACTCTCTGGAGGATTCTTTGGCGGAATCATACAGTAAGACGGTCCAGGAAAATGACGTATGGAAGTCTCTGGAGAAGCACTATAAGGCTGATGAGAACAGAAACAAGATCCATTTGACTAAAAAAATTTGGAAGCTACGATTTGGGGATGATAAGACGATGCTGCCTCATGTTAAGAAATTTCTCAAGTTGCATCAAAAGCTTGAAGATGATGGCATGTCCCTAGTCAATGCTTTCATTGTCGGGGGTATTATCACCAAGCTCCTGCCTGGATGGAGTAACTTTATTGTGGACATGTACTGTAAGAAGATAGAGGTAGATCTTGAACACCTCTTATACTGTATACATGTTGAAGATGAGCTGAAAGCTCAAATTGAAGTGGACACCCTGTCTAATCAAATGGCCAAGGCCAATCTGGTGCAAGATGGAGACTCCAAAGGGAAGCAGAAGGCTTTTCACAATAAGAAAAAAGACTTTAACCATCTAAAGGCGAAGTTGGCTTCATTCAAGCCAAAGCATAAGGGTGATGGAGCTTGTTTCAACTATGGCAAAAAGGGCCACTTCAAGAAGGACTGTAGATCCAAGCCAAACTCGAAAAAGCAAGGGTAGGAAAACTTGGTTACCATGATTGTGCAGGTTGACACGTCTGGTGTTGACAGCGACTGGTAGGTGGACACTCGGACATCCTGCCATGTTTGCTTAAAGAGGGAGTGGTCACCACATACAAGTCTACATCTGAAAAGGTTATTGTGGCGACCAGACACAAGCTAAAATACTTGGGATCAGAACGGTGGTACTGAATTTGACTGCGGAGAAGTTATTGATGCTTCAGGATGTGAAGCACGTACTGGTGATAGCTAAGAACCTGATATATAGAAGTCTTCTCTGTAACATAGTCTTGAGGGTGGACAATGAAACTAGTCAAATGGTTGTCCTATAAAGAAACATACTTCAGAAAAGCTTTATTTACCAAAGTGTCATGACCCGCACTCGGTATAGGGGCATGAGTGCGTAACATCGCCCAGCCTATGCCGCAGAATCGATGGTAGAATACTATTCTAGGTCGCTAACTAACAAACTCACACAATGATATAATGAACCTGTCATAGATCCCAACTCCAAATGGAGGACAAGTATAAAGATATGGTAATACTTAATCACAATTTAAAGCATGATAAGATATCGCAGAATTCCAAATAAGTATAAAGACTAAACGACAACAACAACTACTAAATAATAATATCCAAAATAAATCTCAATACAATGTCAAAATCTCCAATTATTACAAGTCAAGTTCAAATAGAGAATCTAAACAAGCCAACTAAAACTAGATCTCTCGGTCACTCCTGAGAATCAGGACCCAAGGTAGCTATCCCCTCCTTGGATCCACAGTAGGTAGGACACGTATCCTCTGGGCAATCATCTGAAAAATATATCCTGTCAGGATGGAACGAGCACATCCCCTCTAGCCGTTCCAAATAAATGGCAATGACTATAAAGCAGTTATAGCAAGGGATACTTGATGAACATGGAAAGTTTGAGACATGAATTGAAATAGAACAATAGTTAGAACAAGGAAAGCAAATATAGTGAACCGAAAGAGCATGGCAGTAAAGACTGTAAATAGAGATAACTAAACTAGAACAATGTGATGTGAGTCTAATCAGTATAACATGAGACAATGTGAATCTAGCATAAAACACAAATCCAGTGTGCTTTAAAATACCGAGTTCGGCATGTAAACAACTAGTAAATAAATATGGCACATAACACGTTTGGAAAGCGTACGACAACTATCTGTAACGATTAGACTTGTAGTGAATACGTTACTGTTTGTCATGAAATATAAAAGAGCAAAATAGTTTTATGGGAGGACTGGACTTTTACTTCACGTTACAAACTTGCTTGTACAAAGAAAGCCTAGGGACGAAAACCTAGGTACAGCAATCTAAGTATAAATGTTTATTTTTGATTCTGGGGGGTGACGGTAGAGGCTCGAGAAAGCGACGACAGCTCTGCCTTACTCCTTGGACGATCGGACGTAGCCTTGGCTCCTGTGACGAGATATTCGGCGTTGACGAAGAAATGCTCTTCTTGCTCTCCTCGTATTGCTCTTCTGGCTTCTCTCTCTCTGGATTGATCTCTGTGTATTTTTTCTCTGATTATTGGGGGAGCGTCCTTTTGCAAGGGAATAGCACATTGCTATTTATAATAGTGGGGGGCATCATTAGGGTTTGCAATGATTGTCCATTCTCAAAGTGGCGGCGGCCTGGTAAATGATCAATCTGGGCCATTAATCTTGAGCGTGAATGATCTGGGCCATTAATGAGGATTATACCAAATTATGTCAGTAATTAATGTTGATTGCAATAAATCCCCATCATGATGATTTGCTGATATCCGCAAATCTAAATGAATCAATTTAATTCATTCTCTTGCCACGTGTCCCAAATTATTGAGATCTGACCCAAAATTTGATTATCTTTAGGACACGTGTCCTGTCATCGTTGTTGAGCCGCATGAGGAGCGTTCGTGTTTGGGCCGTATGAAGGTCGTCATGACCGAGCCGCATGAAAGATTTTATGACCGAGCCGCATGAATAGTCTCTATACTCGAACCGCATGAAGTTTGTCATGACCGAGCCGCATGAATATGTTCATGACCGAGCCGCATGGGGTTCTTCATGGCCGAGCTGTATGAGAGTCTTCATGGCTGAGCCACATGGATTTTTTCATGGCGGCATGGGGGGACCTTCATGATTGAACCGCATAGGTTTCTTTGTACTGGCCGTATGAACTCGTTTAATCTGGCCGCATAAACTTGCCTCGAAGCTGTGAGGATTTTCTCCAGTTCCCTAGGAAGATAGTGCTCTTGTATCAGTCATTATGACCACTTTTCGTCAGGGCTGTCAACTGTCAGCTGTCAGCCGTCAGAGCATTAATTTTGTTTGAATGACACCGAGTACAGCTGTTCTGAAAAGACACGTGGCTTTCCTCTACGGGCCGTATGGAGTCCACTCGAGCTGCCTATGTATTTGAGCCGCATAGGACTCCTAAGCCGCATACGGCTCCTTGGCCGCATGGATCATTTTTTTCCTCTTTTTCATGCTTCTACAAGACGCCTTCAAAGTTTTCAATTTGCAAAATTGAAATACTTTGAATAAGAAGCATGATTATGCCAGAGCCGCATAGATGTATTCTGTCTTAGCCGTATGGATTTGACCAGCCGCATGACTCTCTGAGTCGCATGGGCTGTTTTGGCCGCATGAGCTTCTGGCCACGTCTTCCAGCCACGTGTGCAAATCTTTTGTAAATCTTCTGCATTTAATGCTCTTGATTTGCTGTCAGATTTTAAGAGCCGCTTTTTTGGGCCAGGATCCCAAGAGTCAGGCTATTATTAAGCCGTTTTGCCTCGATGACCGAAGAGTCGGTCATCATATTGTACGCGGATCGAGGCGTTCCTTCCTTGTCTATAAATAGGAACACTTTCGTTCTGGGGAACCTTCTTTGCTCTCTTCAATCTTTCGCTGTTCTAACTCTTTTCTCTCCCAAGCATCTATGGCTCCCAAGAAGGCTGCTGCGTCGAAGGCTACGAAGGGCAAGGCGGTCGCTTCTGCAGCGGCTGTGGCGACGAACGTGGCCACTCCTCCGTCGGCCGCTGTTCACTCTATTCATCCCGACGTTCATCCGTCTATTGCTGGTAAGGGTGTTGCCTTAGAACCCTAACTGCCATGGCTCTGCTGCATAATTTATGCACAAGCCGCATGTACAAGGTTCGTCGATATGACCGCATAAGCACTTCGCCCAGGAGGCCGCATGGGCTTGTCGTACTCGATCTGAACTGCATATATATTTTCGATTTGGGCCGCATGAGCGTAGTTCACTTTTGAACCGCATAAGCTCATCTGCTTGTAGCCGGATGAGTCTGTCTGTTCAAGGCCGCATGAGTCTGCGTGGACTTTGAACCGCATAGTCTCACCTGAATCTGAGCCGCATCAGTGCCTAGGTTTGTCGGTTGAGTTCATGTAGACCTTGAACCGCATAGGCCCAATCTGAACTTTGATTTGTATGGACTCGTCTGACTCGGAGCCGCATAAGGCTATGATGAACCGAACCGCATGGACTCATCTGGTTCTGAGTCGCATGAGGCTGTGACGACCCGAGCAGCATAGACTCAAATGATCTTTTAAATGCTTCTTGTTTTGACTATCTTCTAATCTTATTTCTTTCGTCTATCTTCAGTGAATCTGCCAGTAAATCCTGCAGGGAAACATTTGGTTGGCTCTAATCAACTTGCCTCAGATGTGCCACGGGATGATTTAGTTCGTCAAGTGTCAGAGCAGCTCCTTGTTAATAAGCCTTTGGAGCGACTGAATATTATCAGGGTTCAATCTTTCCAATTCCTTAGTGACATGATGAGCTCCGGGGAGCCAAATGGGAAGTATCTGAGGCCGGTCTTCCTCTTTGGGGATGCATTGATCATAAAAAACTCCCGAGTGCTGGATGTCTCCGAGAGTTGGGATTTTAATCTGGACGGGATGCCGATTCATATCCCCATTATGAAGCATCATTTCCCTCTTGCGTGGTTCAATATGATCTTATTGGACAGGCAGATGACAGACTCCCTCACTCCAACCAGACCGGGGATGTTTGTGGGTAACATCCGTTACAATAAAACTACTGGGTCAGTACGCGCGATCAAGGATCCGACCAGTCGATCTGTGATAGGGTTAGCTCCGGGTACCTTTATCAACACACCCGGTCCTAACTTCTTATTTTCTCAGGCTGATACCTTCCTGAACCAGCTTACTCGAAAAGGGTCCTATCCTGTTGGCAGATTGGCACTGCCGAGCTGGTTACACCCCATTCCCCTGTGGGCTAACCTGATGTCACGCCCCAGAACCAGAATACTGGAGAGCGGGGGCAGACATAGCCAGCTACGTATATGAAATGGAATCCATCTCGCTATACGGTCACGGCTGTCTAGATACATGAGGGTTTATCTACAAGCCAACAGTCTCTTAAGGTCGTGAACAAGCCTAGTGTCTCAATCACAAGCAAGTAAGTAAAAGTCACAAGAGGTATGATCATTAAATATACAATAGTAAGGCGTCCCTAACATTACATATTTAGTTGATCATGAAGCTAGTCGTTACAAAATGTCAGGACTAGCAAGAGTTTAGTCATACATGATCAACCCTAGGATTTGTTAATCATGTTACAGCCCGTAGGCAGACAGTAAGTAAAGTGCAATCAAGCTAAACAGGTGCTCGTCGGCTAAACACCTCAAAAGAATATTTTTACAATAGAGTGGAAGAGCCAAAAATAATCCACTCGTTGTCAGGGTTCCGTCTAGTGTTCACCATCTGGCTGGAAGGTCGGTAGATCCTCTGGAGCTGCTCCGAATTCTGGCCACACAAAACCAGCTGGGTCAGACCCCAGAAAGAGCAAGTGCCACAAAGGGGCTTCACTTAAGAGCTAAAACCAGCAATCAGCACAAGATATAAATAAAAGTAAGAACTGGAAATAAAGAAAATACACCAGGATGATATACGACGAGATAACCATGGAACTATTCAGATAACCAGGTTACAACCCGTAAACCAAACAAGGACCGGGGTTGTAACCCTTCGTCTGAACAAAGCTTGAAATTCTTACCATTTATCGGTAAAATAAATACAAGCATTCTGGTCATTCAATAGTCTGGAACAGGATCAGGGCAAGACTAGACTGGTTAGACTCCGTCCAATCACTTCACGGCCAAGCAAGAATTACGGCTTGATACTTTAACTAACTAGGGTTGTCACAAGCCTAATTACTAATAAGATGCAGTGAGATTATTCTACAGCCACAAGCCCTGCAGACCATCCAGGTCACCCAGGTTAAAAGATTAGAGTTGAATTCAGGTGGGTACATCGTCCAGAAAATGAATGTACCCTTAGGTAGCTTGAAGGGTGCAACACATGACAGTGTGCTGGAAATGTGCCCTACTCGACGGCAGGCTACAGATCCCAAGGCGTACCCAGGTAACGGGATTGCCTGCAGCTGGGAAATCTCGTCATGACTAATGTATTAATCTAGTTATTAGCCTTAGTCCGTTTTAGTAGGTACTCCTGACCGTGGTACTCAGGAGTCCCTGTCCTAGACATGATGCAAGACAGGACTGGTTTATTTATATAAACACAATCGCCCACGGTGTCCAGGTTATTATACAGGTCATGTCATGTCAGGTAGTCGTCGCAACAGCTTATCAAGATATAACATGTCAGGTTATCAGGTCAAGTGTACTAGTTAGGAGTGCGCCAAGACGGGCCACTATCAGGTCATGTCATGTTACTCATGTCAAGAGTGCACCACTACGGGTCACTATCGTGTCAGGCTCAGTTATCCTTTCCAAACATATTACATAAATTCGTGATTATCAAGTTCACGACAAAAGGCGTAAGGATATAAAATGGACGTTAAATATCTAATAAAATATCAATATACAAGGCTATAGAAGATCCAGGGTAATCAGGCTACGCTCAGGTCAACATACGCTCAGGCCAGCGTACGCTCAGGTCAACATACGCTCAGGCTAGCGTACGCTCAGGTCAACATACGCTCAGGCTAGCGTATACAAGACATACGCTTCCCAAAAGACAGCGTATGGGGTCCATATGACTCCTTGTCAAGCAAGCGAGCGTATGCGAGTCATAAGCTCCCAAAAGGCAGCGTATGGGGTCCATACGACTCCTTGTCAAGCAAGCAAGCGTATGCGAGTCATACGCTCCCAAAAGGCAGCGTATGGGGTCCATACGACTCCTTGTCAAGCAAGCGAGCGTATGCGAGTCATACGCTCCCAAAATGCAGCGTATGGGGTCCATACGACTCCTTGTCAAGCAAGCAAGCGTATGCGAGTCATACGCTCCCAAAAGGCAGCGTATGGGGTCTACGCTGCGCTAAAGAGCGCGCGCAACTCAGAGGCACAAGCTAAAAAGCTCGTGCACTGCTCACTGTCTTCTCCAATTCAGCAGGAACTCCATGGTTGAACCCAAAGCTTCAAAAGTCCATAACTTGGTCAAAATAAGTCTAAATCCAACTTTTCAAAGGTCAAAATTGGGTAGAATAAAATGCTCTACAACACGGAACCATCAAAACTTGAAAACAAAAAAGTTTAATAGATCAAAACCACCAAAATCCGAAGGTAACTAATTTCTAGATCTACAAAAATTAAAGCCTCGAAATGGAAAATGACAAGTTCTAATGTATCTTAGAAACACGAGGGGAAGCTAATGGAACAATAAAAATGAGCTCTCTTGTGGAAGCAAGTTGTACTTGCCTAGACCTCTCTCTTCTCTCTCTTTGGTAGGTAAGGAAGTAATGGGGAAAAAGAAGATGAGTAATGAAGAGAGAGAAAGAAGAAATGGCAATAAATATCAAAGGTGGTGGTAGGTAGGGGGTTCACCATATAAAACCAAACCCAAACCCACACAAACCGAATCGAACCAAGCCAACCCAACCAAGAGTAAACAAGCCAAGCCAAACCAAGGAGATATGCAAATACAAGATAAAATACGTATACGTATTCCAAATACGTAATACAAACAACAAGCATTACAACTCTGCCCACCTTAAGAGAATTCCGTCCTCGGAATTTAATTAAGAGGCTAGAGAGACAAGAACAAGTTATAATAATCACAGGAAAGCTATACTAGACAATCAATCAAGCAATCAATCATGTAAGCAAGGAATCGAAGGCATGAGGCATAAGAAAGACATTATACCTCACGAGTCAAACAAGTCGGGATATCACGATCGGATATCATCCTCACGCTCCCACGTTGACTCCCCCAAAGAGTGATGACCCCAAGCAACTCGGACTAACTTGATAGTCTTGTTCTTGAGGATCTTCTCTCTCCGGTCCAATATAGACACGGGCCTCTCCTCATACGAAAGGTTGGTACCAACAACCAATTCTGAATGATCCAGGATATGGCTCGGGTCCGGGATATACCATCGTAATTGGGATACATAGAACACGTCATGCACCTCGCTTAGCGACGGTGGAAGAGCGAGATGATAGGATACATCTCCTACTCGCTCCAGAATGTCAAACGGTCCTATATACCTAGGACTAAGCTTGCCCCGTACGCCGAAACGAATGACGCCACGGTTAGGCGAAATCTTCAGGAATACATGATCGCCGACCGAAAACTCGAGAGGGCGCCGATGAGAATCGGCCCAATGGCGCTGGCGATCCTGGGCAACTCGAAGATGATCTCTGACTCGCCTGACCACTTCAACTGTCTGGGCAATCATTTCTGGACCGAGCATCTGTCTCTCTCCAACATCATCCCAGACTAGCGGGGATCTGCACTTCCTACCATACAGTGCCTTGAATGGTGCCATCTGGATACTGGCCTGGAAACTGTTGTTGTACGAGAATTCTACCAGGTGCAAGTGATCTTCCCATGAACCACCGAAGTCAAGTGTGCAAGACCGCAACATGTCTTCAAGAGTCTGGATCGTGCGCTCCGACTGGCCATCTGTCTGCGAGTGATATGCTGAACTAAACTGGAGATGAGTTCCCAAACTCTCTTGCAAGCTACGCCAAAAGTACGACGTAAATCTTAAATCTCGGTCCGAGGTGATACTGACTGGCACACCGTGCAATCTGACAATCTGCCTGAGGTACATCTCTGCTAACTGAGCCATTGACTGACCAACTCTGAATGGAAGAAAGTGAGCCACTTTCGTGAGCCTGTCAACTATAACCCAGATAGCATCTCTACCAGCTGGGGATCTAGGTAATCCAGTCACAAAATCCATGGTCACATGCTCCCACTTCCATTCTGGAATCGATAAGGACTGAAGAAGTCCAGCTGGTCTCTGATGTTCGGCTTTAACTTGTTGGCAAACCAAACACCGAGAGACAAACCGAGCTATCTTTCGCTTCATGCCATTCCACCAGAAATACTGTCGGATATCACGGTACATCTTCGTACTGCCAGGATGGATGGAATACTGCGAACTGTGAGCCTCTGCCATGATCTCCTGCCGGATATCTCCGCTGGGTACACAAAGACGCTTACCATATCGAAGTGTACCATCCTCATGAATGCATAACTCTGGTCATCGTCCTACCTCACACTCTGCTCTGAGTTGCTGAAGCTTGGAATCTGCCGACTGCGCCATCCGAATCCTCTCGACTATAGTGGACTGAACTTGCATACTGGCCATCAAGGCCACACTGGAAGGGAGAACAACTTCAATACCCATCTTCTGAAGATCTGCTAACAGCTCCGGTTGCGCTGTTAGGAAATAAGCTCCGGCTTTCCTGCTCAATGCATCTGCTACGACATTGGCCTTCCCAGGATGATACTGCAGGTTGACATCATAATCTAGAAGAAGCTCCAGCCATCTCCTCTGACGCATGTTAAGATCCTTCTGGGTGAAAACATACTTCAGGCTCTTGTGGTCGGTGAAAATCTCCACCCTGTCTCCATACAAGTAGTGCCTCCACAACTTAAGTACAAACACCACTGCTGCCAGCTCTAAGTCATGGGTTGGATAATTCCTCTCATGATCACGAAGTTGTCGTGACGCATAAGCTATTACCTTCCTATGCTGCATCAGAACACATCCTAAACCTCTGCCTGAAGCATCACAGTACACTGAGAATCCTCCGGTCCCATCTGGAAGCGTGAGAATAGGAGCTGTTATCAGGCCTCGCTTCAACTGCTCAAAAGAACTCTGACACTCTGCTGTCCAAGCAAACTGCGCATCCTTGCGGGTCAACTGCATCAATGGCGCTGAAATTCGAGCAAAATCCGAAATAAACCGCCGGTAGTAGCCGGCCAATCCAAGAAAACTGTGAACCTCTGCAACTGTGCTGGGCACTGGCCACGACTCAATAGTCGCAATCTTCTGGGGATCCACTTCTACTCCTCCTCAAGTGATGATATGACCCAAGTACGAAATGCGATCGAGCCAGAACTCGCATTTACTGAACTTGGCATATAACTGGTGCTCTCTAAGGATCTGAAGAACTATACGGAGATGCTGCTCATGCTCCGCCTTACTCTTGCTGTAGACCAGAATGTCATCCAAGACCACAATCACAAACTGATCCAAGTAAGGCATGAAGATACAATTCATGAGGTCCATGAATACTGTCGGCGCATTGGTTGCTCCAAAAGGCATAACAAGGAACTCCCAATACCTATATCTCGATCTAAAAGCTATCTTCGGGATGTCCTGCTCTCTGACTCTGATCTGATGATAACCTGAGCGCAAATCAATCTTCGAGAATACTGAAGCCCCCTTGAGTTGATCAAACAAGTCATCTATCCTCGGAAGAGGGTATCTGTTCTTGATTGTCACTGAGTTCAAGGTACGATAATCAACACATAACCTGGACGTACCATCCTTCTTTTTCACAAGAAGCATCGGGGCTCCCCAAGGCGATCCACTAGCACGAATGAATTTCTTGGTTCTGAGTTCTTCAATCATCTTATACAATATCTCCAACTCTGACGGCGCCGTCCTGTAGACTCTCTCTGATACTGGGGCTGTCCCAGGAATCAAGTCTATAGTAAACTCGATCTCCCGCTCCGGAGGCATACCTGGAAGTTCTTCTGGGAAAACATCTGGAAACTCCTCGACTATCCTGGGCAACTGAACTGCTGCTACTGCCATCCGCAATACTGGAGGAGATGACTCAACTGCGCCTCGGGAGAAAAAAAACTCTGGCTCGCCTGGAATGCTAAAAACAACCCTGCCAATGTGGCAGTCTATCCTAGCATACTGGTTTCTCAACCAATCCATCCCTAGGACCACATCATAATCGGCCATCGGGAACTCTATCAATCTAGCAGGGAATTCTCTACCGCTAACTACGATCCGACACGAGGAAAACACTCTATCTACTCCCACAAGTCCGTTACCAGTAAGTATATTAAGCCTTACTGATAATGACTCGGGCTCCAATCCTACCCGTGTCGCGAATCGTGCAGACATAAATGAATACGATGCACCAGAATCAAATAAAGCTGAAGCTGGAAAGGAGTTGACGAGAATAGTACCTGCCACTACCTCTCCTGGTGCCAATCCTTCCTCCACGGTCATCACCATAGCCTGACCGTGCCCTCGGGGTGCTGGTCCCCTCTGCTGAAATCCTCGCTGCCTATTCTGACTCTGGGCTTGGACTTGTGCATACTGCTGGGGGTTCTGCTGTTGGAACACTTGGGTCTGAGGCGGCAAGGGCCTCGGCAATGGGTACTGCTGCTGCTGGACCGGAGCTGGTCCTCTCACCGAAGAGCTAGAAAGGTTGGACGATGATAAACCACCCCTATTCGGACAGGATCCAACCCTATGGTCTGGTGCTCCACAAGCCAGACACAATCCCTGTGCCCTGCGACATTCTGCCACCACATGGCCTGGCTTCCCACAATGAGAACAACCCACTGCGGAAGGTTGCTTCTGCTTCTGCTGCTGAGGGTGCGTCGGAGTTGAATGCTGAACCGACGTTACTGAGGCCGCTCGCCTCGGAGCTCCAATAGTCAAAGCCCTGGCTGCTGGGGCTGGTGCTGAAGACTGATTCATCTGGCCGGGAGATCTCTTCCGACTTTCGGCCCTATCCATAATCCTCTGGGAGGTATACTCATGCCTCCGGGCTGCTCTCAATATTGCATCGAAGGTCTGATGCTCAAACTGCTCAACTGCCAATAAGATCTCCAGGTAAAGTCCCTGCTGGAACCGCTGGGCTCTATCATACTCGGTTGCCACCAAAGTGGGGACAAACCGACTGAGTCTGGAAAACTAGGCTATATATCCGTCGACCGTCCTGCCTCCTTGCTTCAGATTGCTAAACCTCGTCTGTAGATCGTACCGAGCTACAGCATCGAAATGCTTGGTCTGGAATCTCTCTCTGAATACTGCCCAATCAATGGGTGCGGCTAATCCAACGGCTTGCGCTGCCCACCAGCCGTGGGCAAGATCTAACAACTGCAGGCGCACAACGGCCACCTTCTCGTTCTTTGGAGTTCTGGCTGCTTCTAGAATCACCTCTGTGTCCTGAAGCCATGTATCTGCCGCGATAGCATCTTCACTACCGTCGAAGAATGGAGGGTTCAAGCGCTTGAAGCTGTTGGCCGTGCTGTTACCCTGATGACCACCCCGGGTCAAAGAATTCGTCACTGCCTGTTGCAAGGTGTCTCCTCTACTATCTTGGGAAGCTATCAAGGTCCTGACGAGTCCTACCAAAGTACCAACATCAGGCTCGGCAGGCTGAACTGGCTGAACTGGAGGCTCTCCTCCAATAGGATCGACTCTGGAGGCTACTCCGGAATGTTGGACTTGATCTCCAGGTTGTTGCTGGTCCACGGGAGGTGCTCTGCCTTGCTAGTCGGTAGGATCACGAACAATGCCGCTGAAGAAGATGACATAGGGAACAATAAGGAAGGACCAGGAGAGATCAACGATACAAGCATATGATCAGGACAAGAATTCAGGGATTCAGAAGACACGAACAGAGATCAAGGATGAATACTGATTGAGACATCTATTCGGTAAACCCTCACATATCTTGATTCACAAGACCTACATGGGCCACCACTTAAACCATGTCACGCCCCAGAACCATAATACTGGAGAGCGGGGGCAGACATAGCCAGCTACGTATATGAAATGGAATCCATCTCGCTATACGGTCACGGTTGTCTAGATACATGAGGGTTTATCTACAAGCCAACAGTCTCTTAAGGTCGTGAACAAGCCTAGTATCTTAATCACAAGCAAGTAAGTAAAAGTCACAAGAGGTATGATCATTAAATATACAATAGTAAGGCGTCCCTAACATTACATATTTAGTTGATCATGAAGCTAGTCGTTACAAAATGTCAGGACTAGCAAGAGTTTAGTCATACATGATCAACCCTAGGATCTGTTAATCATGTTACATCTCGTAGGCAGACAGTAAGTAAAGTGCAATCGAGCTAAACAGGTGCTCGTCGGCTAAACGCCTCAAAAGAATATTTTTACAATAGAGTGGGAGAGCCAAAAATAACCCACTCGTTGCCAGGGTTCCGTCTAGTATTCATCATCTGGCTGGAAGGTCGGTAGATCCTCTGGAGCTGCTCCGAAATCTGGCCACACAAAACCAGCTGGGTCAGACCCCAGAAAGAGCAAGTGCCACAAAGGGGCTTCACTTAAGAGCTAAAACCAGCAATTAGCATAAGATATAAATAAAAGTAAGAACTGGAAATAAAGAAAATACACCAGGATGATATACGACGAGATAACCATGGAACTATTCAGATAACCAGGTTACAACCCGTAAACCAAACAAGGACCGGGGTTGTAACCCTTCGTCTGAACAGAGCTTGAAATTCTTACCATTTATCGGTAAAATAAATACAAGCATTCTGGTCATTCAATAGTCTGGAATAGGATCAGGGCAAGACTAGACTGGTTAGACTCCGTCCAATCACTTCACGGCCAAGCAAGAATTACGGCTTGATACTTTAACTAACTAGGGTTGTCACAAGCCTAATTACTAACAAGATGCAGTGAGATTATTCTACAGCCACAAGCCCTGCAGACCATCCAGGTCACCCAGGTTAAAAGATTAGAGTTGAATTCAAGTGGGTACATCGTCCAGGAAACGAATGTACCCTTAGATAGCTTGAAGGGTGCAACACATGACAGTGTGCTGGAAATGTGCCCTACTCGACGGCAGGCTACAGATCCCAAGGCGTGCCCAGGTAACGGGATTGCCTGCAGCTGGGAAATCTCGTCATGACTAATGTATTAATCTAGTTATTAGCCTTAGTCCGTTTTAGTAGGTACTCCTGGCCGTGGTACTCAGGAGTCCCTGTCCTAGACATGATGCAAGACAGGACTGGTTTATTTATGCAAACACAATCGCCCACGGTGTCCAGGTTATTATACAGGTTATGTCATGTCAGGTAGCCGTCGCAACAGCTTATCAAGATATAACATGTCAGGTTATCAGGTCAAGTGTACTAGTCAGGAGTGCGCCACGACGGGCCACTATCAGGTCATGTCATGTTACTCATGTCAGGAGTACACCATTACGGGTCACTATCGTGTCAGGCTCAGTTATCCTTTCCAAACATACGCTCATGTCAACATACGCTCAGGCCAGCGTACGCTCAGGTCAACATACGCTCAGGCTAGCGTACGCCCAGGTCAACATACGCTCAGGCAAGCGTATACAGGATATACGCTTCCCAAAAGGCAGCGTATGGGGTCCATACGACTCCTTGTCAAGCAAGCGAGCGTATGCGAGTCATACGCTCCCAAAAGGCAGCGTATGGGGTCCATACGACTCCTTGTCAAGCAAGCGAGCGTATGCGAGTCATACGCTCCCAAAAGGCAGTGTATGGGGTCCATACGACTCCTTGTCAAGCAAGCGAGCGTATACGAGTCATACGCTCCCAAAATGCAGCATATGGGGTCCATACGACTCCTTGTCAATCAAGCAAGCGTATGCGAGTCATACGCTCCCAAAAGGCAGCGTATGGGGTCTACGCTGCGCTAAAGAGCGCGTGCAACTCAGAGGCACAAGCTAAAAAGCTCGTGCACTGCTCACTGTCTTCTCCAATTCAGCAGGAACTCCATGGTTGAATCCAAAGCTTCAAAAGTCCATAACTTGGTCAAAATAAGTCCAAATCCAACTTTTCAAAGGTCAAAATTGGGTAGAATAAAATGCTCTACAACATGGAACCATCAAAACTTGAAAACAAAAAAGTTTAATAGATCAAAACCACCAAAATCCGAAGGTAACTAATTTCTAGATCTACAAAAATTAAAGCCTCGAAATGGAAAATGACAAGTTCTAATGTATCTTAGAAACACGAGGGGAAGCTAATGGAACAATAAAAATGAGCTCTCTTGTGGAAGCAAGTTGTACTTGCCTAGACCTCTCTCTTCTCTCTCTTTGGTAGGTAAGGAAGTAATGGGGAAAAAGAAGATGAGTAATGAAGAGAGAGAAAGAAGAAATGGCAATAAATATCAAAGGTGGTGGTAGGTAGGGGGTTCACCATATAAAACCAAACCCAAACCCACACAAACCGAACCAAGCCAACCCAACCAAGAGTAAACAAGCCAAGCCAAACCAAGGAGATATGCAAATACAAGATAAAATACGTATACGTATTCCAAATACGTAATACGAACAACATGCATTACACCTGACCTCGTGGATCCTGCGGAACTACGAGGCGTTTTTGCGAGAAGTCAATCTTTATGATGCTATCCGGGGTACCAGCCACAGATTGCCCATTAATAAGCCGCTGTTCATGGCCCTTCTGGAGATGTATAATCATCGGACAGGAACTTTCTTCACACCTGTAGGAGAGTTGGGGCTCGCTCTCCATGAGATGTATGTTGTCTCCAAGCTTCCCTGGGAAGACGAGCCCTTGGAAGCGTACACTGTTTGCCATAAAATATAAAAGAACAGAACAATTATCGGAGGACCGGACTTTTACTTCACGTTACAAACTCGCTTGTACAAAGAAAGTCTAGGGAAGAAAACCTAGGTACAGCAGTCTAAGTACAATTATTTATTTTAGATTCTGGGGGGTGACGATAGAGGCTCGGAAAGGCAACGGCAGCCCTGCCTTACTCCTTGGACGATCGGTATGCAACCTTGGCTCCTGTGAAAAGATGGTTGGCGTTGATGAAGGAATGCTCTTCTCGCTCTCCCTCTATTACTCTTCTGGCTTCTCTCTCTCTGTGTGTGTATTTTTTTCTCTATTTATTGGGGGGTCTCTCTGTATATCTTTCTCTGATCGTGTATATCTTACAAGGGAATGGCACCTTGCTATTTATAATAGTGAGGGCATCATTAGGGTTTGGATAATTACCCATTCTCAAAGTGGCGACAGCCTAATGTATAATCAATCTAGACTATTAATTTTAGGCGTGAAGGATCTGAGCCATAAATGGGGATAGCATTGAATCCTGTGAATGATTAATGCTGATTGATTTAAATCTTCATGATTGGTTGTGTCAAGCTTGGACCTCTCACCACGTGTCCCATTGGCTTGATCATGAATGATATGACCCGATCTCATTAATTATGAGGATAATGTTAAATATGGTCATTGGGATCTGGTAAATCTCTGATTGATCTGCATCCCATAATCATCCTTGCTACCATCTGTCAAGTCGTGGGGGCCATTGAATCTCTGCCACATGGCTTAATGGTGGACCCTGTCAGAACTGCATGATATCCATGAACCGCATAAGACAGCGTCCCAGTGAGCCGTATAGGTATAGTACTTGCGAGCCACATGGGATAATTTCTCGGTGAGCCGCATAGGTATAATACTTGCGAGCCGCATGGGATAATTTCTCGAAGAGCCGCATAGGTATAATACTTGCGAGCCGCATGGGATGGCTTCTTGGTGAGCCACAGGAATATGATTCTCGTCAGCCGCATGAAGCTGTTCTTCAATGGAGCCGCATGGGAGTAGCCACGTGGCAATCTCGGATCGTATCAGAGATTTTCTCCTGTTCCCAAAGAGTCTGTCATTATGACAGGACTATTATGACACTTTATGTCAGAGCCGTCAGCTGTCAAATCATGGCAGAGTATTGAACAGGGCCATCACTCGATGGCCAACTGTGTGAGGGGGTCCCATGGGGACACGTGGTATTTGATCGAGCCGCATATCTTTGTCGATCGTATATGAGCCACATGTACTTCTGAACCTCATGCGGCTGGGGGGGCTCTTTGAACCGCATAAGACTGTCCCTATGTAAGCCGCATAGACTCTCCTGCCCCGAGCCGCATAAGACTAAGAGTCTCTCTGAACCGCATGGGACTGCTCCTGTATGAGCCGTATGGAGTTCTCTCGTTCCGAACCGCATAGATCATCATTCTGATATTTTTCATGCTTCTACAAGACCCCCTTCAAAGTTATCAATTTGCAAAATTGAAATACTTTGAATAAGAAGTATGGCCTTTGTTGACCGCGGAGATGATTCAGCCGCATGGATTTATCTGGCCGTATGAGCTGTTAGGCCGCATAGACCTTTTGCCACGTGTCCCAACCACGTGTGCAAATCTTCTGCATTAAATGCTCTTGATTCATTTTTTTGAATTAATGCCGCCTCTTGGGGGAGGATCCCAAGGGTCAGTTTTGTTTTGACCGAAGCGGTTTTTCTTTATTCTTTTAGGCGGCACGTGGATCGAGGCATTTGTTTGATTTTTCAAGCCTCCTTCGCCTATAAATAGGAGTAATTTTATTCTTTGAGGGTTTCTTTACCTTCTCTCTTTTGCTCGAACTCCTTGTTGCCGACTTCCTCTTCGTCTTCTCCTATCAACGATCGACAAATGGCTCCCAAGAAGACTGCCGCTGCTACGGGCAAGAAGGCCGTGTCATCTTCTGCGGCAGCGAAGGACAAGAAGGCCACGTCTTCATCGACTGCGATGGCGAACGTGGCGGCTCCTCCGACGGCTGACGTGACTGTTTTTCACGCCGACGTTCACCCGCCTATTGCTGGTAGGACCATCAACATGAACTGTCATGGCTACGCCGCATATCTTATGCGCGAGCCTATATTTCCAGGTATGCTGCGTGTCCGACTCATGTTCGGGCCGTATGGGATATGACCCAGGCCTGAGCCGCATAAAAGTTGTTGTTTGTAGCCGCATAACTACTTCATCATCAGGACCGCATAAGCTTATCTGGACTTGGACCGCATGAGCTCTTTCAAACTGAGCCGCATAAGCTTATTTCGAACTGAACCGCATAAGATCATTTGAACTAGACCGCAGAAGCTCATCCGCACTGAACCGCATAAGCCTATTTTGAGCCGAGCCACATAAGCTTATTCGAACTGGCTCGTATGAGCTCATCCAAACTGATCCGCATATGCTCATTTCGAACCGAACCGCATAAGCTCATCCGCCCTGAATCGCATAAGCCTATTTCGAACTGAACCGCATCAGCCCATTCGAACCAAATCCGCATGAGCACTTTCAACTGAGCCGCATGAGGACATGCTGAGCTAAGCCGTATAAGCATCACGTAATTTGTGTTTCGGCTGTCTTTTTGACCTTGTTTCTTTTGTCTTTCTTCAGTGAATCTGCCAGTAAATCCTGCGAGGGAACTTCTGGTTGGCTCGAATCAGTTCGCCTTGGGCGTACGTCAGGATGACTTAGTCCGTCAAGTATCCGAGCAGCTCCTTGTTAATGAACCTTTGGAGCGACTAAATGCTATCAGGGTTCAATCTTTCCAATTCCTTAGTGACATGATGAGCTCCGAAAAGTCTGATGGGAAGTATTTGAGACCGGTCTTCCTCTTTGGCGATGCGTTGATCATAGAAAACTCCCGAGTGCTGGATGTTTCCGAGAGTTGGGATTTTGACCTGGACGGGATGCCGATTCACATCCCCATTATGAAGTGCCATTTCTCTTTTGCATGGTTCAACATGATCGTTTTGGACAGGCAGATGCCAGACACCCTCACTCCAACCAGACCGGGGATGTTTGTTGGTAACATCCGTTACAACAAAACCACTGGGTCAGTACGCGCGATCAAGGATCCGGCCAGTCGATCCGTGATGGGGTTAGTTCCGGGTACCTTCATCAACACACCCGGTCCTGACTTCTCATTCACTCAGACTGACACCTTTCTGAGCCAGTTTGTTCGCAAAGGGTCCTATCCTGTTGGCAGACTGGTACTGCCGAGTTGGTTACACCCCATTCCCCCGTGGGCTAACCTGACCTCGTAGATTCTACGAAACTACGAGGAATTTTTGCGAGAAGTCAATCTTTATGATGCTATCCGGGGTACCAGCCACGGGTTGCCCGTTAATAAGCCATTGTTCATGGCCCTTCTGGAGATGTATAATCATCGGACATAGACTTTCTTCACCCTTGTAGGGGAATTGGGGCTTGCTCTTCACGAGATGTATGCTGTCTCCAAGCTCCCCTGGGGAGACGAGCCCTTCGAAGCGTACACTCCGACGAATGAGGAGTTCCAGGATTTAGACCGACGATTCCCAGGTTTCGTCGCTGTGTATCAAGAACTATTGTGTCATCATAGCACCTGTCACCGAACGGCTATCCAAAAAAATGATAGCTCGGAAGGGGATGCTCCCCATACCAAATCTTGGGTCTCATACCTTTTCAAATTCAGCGCTGCTGGCCGGGTTACTTCCAGGGATCGTCAAACTCCTAGGGAAGTAGAGGACTTGGTGTCGACTGCTAGAAGGTCGAAGTCCAAAAGTGACAAATTTGGGAGCCAGATTGACTCCTTCAGCTATTTTTATTATAGTACCCGGCGGCTGTCATAGAAGGCACTCTTGGCGGGGTTTTTAATGGTGTGGCTGCGCAATTGTGTGGTCTCATGAGGGGCAGGTTCTATCGAGAGGATCAGTCGCCACTTCATTCTCCCTGCCATGAAGTTGGCCTTTGAGGTTAGGCTGGCTCTTCTTCATGCTATGGTGTGCAGTATTCAGCATGGTCTTCGTGCCTTCTCGTCCAAGGTCATCGCTCGTGGTGTGGCAATAGATTTTGAATGTATAGAACTGCCTTATCATTACTTGTTGGGATGGCTGTTATTGCATTATCAGTCTTTGATGAGGCCTGGGATGGGGGATGGCGTCACGGACGACGACGCTTTTCTTTTCAGGTATCACCATCAGCCTTGGGAATGTAGTACCATGCCGGCGTGTCGGAGGATGTTGGCGAGGGTGGACGGATATAGTTTCTTCGTGTCCGTTCCCCATTTCACCGACCAGGAAGTGAGGAGTGTTCATGTTGATGGTGTCGGAACTCCTCATTTCTTACCTGAAAAGATGCGTTTCTGGCTGTGTAACATTCGCCCGGCGCATTTAGTTTACCGCAATCGCAACACTGTGTACTTAGAGCCCTACTTGCCCAATAGGTTTGCCCATCAATTTGGGTATTGTCAGCTATTCCTCGGGCGTCCCAGTTCCCACCTGGGATTTGAAGGTAGCATTCTTGATGGTATTAGGGCATGGAGCTACTATGACACTTGTCATACTCGAACTAGCTTCTCGGTTCCTGTCGCAAATGTGATAGGGGAAATCTTGCATATGGCAGCCTTATATCATGTTACGGCAAATCCTTCTCCCCTCGATTTTGACCCGAGGACTAGCTTCATCGTGGGCACTCGCCTGGCGGAGAAGGCTATGGTGTCGAGGGCAAAGAAGAAAGGGGCGAATAGAGTTCCTACGCCCGATTCCGAGTCCTTCGACACAATTGAGGAAGACAACGAGCGGGACGACGAGGACTCTCTCTCTCTTCTGGTGACGAGGCAACGGCGGGTCAGCCTCCCATTATGGCAGATGAGATGATGACGGATCAACCGTCGGTTGTATTAGATGGGGCGGTAGACCAGTTGTCATCTGTACCGGAGGTGGTACGGGTAGAACTACCGCCTATCGTGTCTGGTCCCTCGCGTAAGCGAGGCAGGCGTGAGTCTACTGGCGGAGGAGTAGCCTTTTTGGTGAAGAGGGTGGCGGTCGGACCTCGTAGGCTACTTATTACGGAGAGGGGTGAAGGTACAGACGATGTTCCGGAGGTAAGACCAAGTCGGACCATCTCTTTGTTGTGGTTTTTTTTTCTCTTAGAGATATGACTTAATCACTTTTCTTTGTAGGCGTCTGATGAACCGGCCTCCCCTGAACTGTCTACTGCCCCTGGAGTTGATCCGGCCCTTGCTGCTTTGATTAGCGACATGTGTGCTGTGGTCCTTTCTACGGGGGCTCTCTCAGCGGCGGCTGGAAGCTCCCAAGTTGCTGAGGCCTCGGCCTGGGGTGACGAAGGTTTCCTCGGGCCCGTCTCCGAGATCGCTGAACTTCAGCAAGGTGACGCCGATCTCGTTGCATCCCCTCCCGAGGGTGCAGGGGCGGAGGAGTCTACTATACCTGACTCGGAGACTGTTGGTGAAGAGGCTGCGGTGGCTGTAGGCGAACCTCAGCCTCCACACTCCTCCACTGGTAAGATAAGCCAAATATTGACTAGTGAGGGGGCTTATTTGCTCTATCAACATATCCTTCGGGTCAAATCGATTCATGGTTGCCTTGGCCCTGCAGGTCCTGACCCTTTACTTTCCACCGCGGATATTCTTGGGGAAGGCTCTGCCTGCCGTGATCTGGGAGAAATGAGTGTTTTCTCTCCTTTGCCGTCTCATGTCAAGGGGCCTCCCGCCAGCCCCGGGCAGATGGGGATGGAGCTGGCGATGGTCTCCACCTCATCCTCTGCTGATCATACGGCTCCGGAGATTGACCTCTCGACCCTTCCAAGCATTCAAGTTCTGCGGGCCGCTGAGGAGGAGTTGGCCGCTGTTCGTGCGTCCTTTCGTGAGCAGCATATTCTGTTGTGTCTTCTTCAGCGTTGCCAACTACACTCCCGTTGACACCGGCTTCCTCGGAGGCTCTGGACGAGGTGACGCAGGATGTGGTCGACAGCTTCTATCGCCACTTAAAAAGGGGCGTAGACGCTGCTGTAGAACGGGGGACCCCTTTTTCTCTCCCTCTCCGGTGCGCTCGGGGTCAGGTTGCAACTTTGAGGTCCCTTCCAGGCGGGGTGGGGTTGGCTGCACTGCTGGAGCCTAAGTTGGCAGAGGCTGATCAGCTTGTGACCCAATTGCTAGCGATACGGCAGGCGGGCTTGCCTGCTGCGATTGAACGGGAGCGGGGCTTCCTCATTGCTGCTCGGGATAGGATCAAGCTCGCTCGAGATACTGTCGGGCCAGTTGTGCAGGGGGACTTTGACAAGTTCTCCGCTTCGTATGACAGGCTGGGTCGTCAAAGTCAGGCTTGTCGGGCTCGAGAAGAGTCTGCTTCTCGTGGAGTCGCTGATACGAAGGAGCGGATTCTCGTACTCCAGAGGGAGTTGACCTTCTTAGAGTCAGAGCTGGAGGCTGCTCGTGCGGAGCGGGAGTCGATTGCTCGGGAGGCCGAGAGGGTTTCCCGCTCTTCTGTCAACTTGGAGCGGGCCTTTAAGAGATTCGAGGATAACTGGCAAGCCCATGCTCAACTGGAGGACGAGGCGGTGCTGACTCGAGAGGCGGAGCGTCGGGCTACCCAGAGGTTTGAGCGGTCAGTTGCCTTGCTGACAGACCGTCTCAGGGCATTATGTGCCCCAGAGCAGTGATCAGCTTTCTGTTTTTCTTTTGCTATTTTTCTTTTTCGTCTTTTTGTTTTGATTTTGTAAAGGATGTGATCCTGAAATGATGTAGCACTTTGAATTTTGAATGAATGAGCATGTTTCAACTCATCTTGTCTTTCTTGTACTTGCGGTGTTCATGGAACTGGACTTGCTGGGGGATTATTTGTGGACCTGTTACCCTAGGCGTACCTTACTTTTAGGTACGGATAACAAGTTTGGTCAGGATGTCCGGAACAGCCATGGCAAAAGTGGTCATGGGTGTTCTCGGTATTGGGAAAAAGAATGCCGTAGAGCAGCTGGGCTCCCGAGGCATGGTGAGATGGTGGATTTATGCTAAGAAGCTTAGCAAGGGATATTTGTAGACCTATTATCCTTGGCGTACCCTGGTTCAGGATACGGATAATGGGATGAAAGAAAACCAACATATTTGCTCAGAGGTTATGAGGACATGGCAAGCATGAGAGTTTTACCGTGGAATCTTCCTGCTCAGAGGTAATGAGAACATGGCAGGGGAGACTTCGCGGAAGATATTCGTAGTCAATAGCGGACATTTGTGGTCAACAGAGGACATTTGTGGTCAATAGAGGACGTTTGTGGTCAACAGAGGACATTTGTGGTCAACAGAGGACATTTGTGGTCAACAGAGGACGTTTGTGGTCAACAGAGGACATTTGTGGACCTATTATCCTTGTCGTACTCCGGTTGTGGGTACAGATAATAGGTTGAAAGGGGACCGACATACTTGCTCAGAGGTAATGTGGACATGGCAAGCATGAAGGTTTCTTCGACGGAGCCTTCCCACTCAGAGGTAATGAGGACATGGCATGAGTGGGCTCAATGAAGAGGGGGTACATAGAACGACTCAGAGGTAGGAGAACATGGAAGTTCTATGCGAGGGGGCGATTTGTTTTTGGTGGAAGTAAAAACGACTCAGAGGTAATGAGGACATGGCCGTTTCAGAAATTTGTGGATCGATTACCCTTTTTGTGTACTGGGAGTACGGGTAGTGGATCATGAGGGAGGATCTCTTTCAGGAATGAAGTTCAGAGGTATAATCATACGTGACTTACTATCTCAAAGAGTGACCGGGATGTGAGTTCAGAGGCACCAGCGGGTACATAACTCGGTAATTTAGAGTATTGAGAAAGTGTGAGTTCAGCGGCACCAGCGGGTATATGACTCGATAATCTGAAGGGAATGTGGAGGTGAGTTTAGCGACACCAGCTGGTACATGACTCGATAATCTGAAATGTTGTGGATGTGAGTTCAGCGGTACCAGCGGGTACATGACTCGAAGATCTTGGAGAGAATGTCATTTAGACATAATATTTCTTCAGGAACTTACCGTTGACGGGCAACATAAGCAAGTCTCCGTTTTGTTTTGTGAGGCGGTAAGCACCGTTGGAGAATACTGTCTCAATGATAAATGGGCCTTCCCACTTTGGCTGGAATTTGTCGACGGTCTTGTGAGTCATGACCATCGGCCTCCGGACCGCCAGAACGAGATCGCCCACCTGGAATGTTCTGATTTTGACCTTCTTGTTGAAGGCTCCAGAGATGCGTGCTTGGTATAGCTCAATTCGTTGCTGAGCCAAGAGGCGCTTTTCATCTAGTGCCTCTAATTCCTGTAGTCGACGATAGTGGTTTTCATCTGTCGTCAATTGATGTGTGAGGGCGACGCGTAGTGAGGGGATCTGAGTCTCCAATGGGAGGACTGCTTCACTCCCGTACACCAGGAAGAATAGTGTATTCCCGGTGGCTGTTCGAACTGTGGTGCGATAAGCCCATGAGCATTCACCGAGCTTCTCGTTCCAGTCGCATTTGTAGGAGGAGACAAACTTTTTGAGAAGTTTGATGATTGTTTTGTTTAATGCCTCTGCCAACCCGTTTGCTGCCGGGTTGTATGGTGTTGAAGCGACATTTTGAATACGGTGCTTATCGCAAAATCGATAGAATGCGTGGCTTGCAAACTGCGGACCATTATCATGGATGATCCTTCTGGGCAGCCCAAAGCGGTAGATGACGTGATGCTTAAGGAAGCTGATCACGTTTAAAGTCTTAACTTCTGCGAGCGGGACAGCTTCCGCCTACTACAACAAAAAACCCTTTTAATGACGGCTAAAAAGCGTCATGAATGACGAACCATGACGCTTTTTTTTCCACAGCAACCGTCATGAAAACGGGTGTTATAAATGTTTTTTAAAAGCGTCATAAAATAACCGTCATGAATAGTTTCTATAAAAACATTATGAATAGTTAATATATAGTGCACAATTCGGGACATTTGTAAAACGTTATGAATAGATAATATGTATAGGCTCAATACAGTACATTTATAACACTTTATATAATTCAAATTAGCATATCCAAATCAGTCCATATAATTGTCAGGCCTAAAAATCAAATTAACATTATATATCACCATCTTTATTACATTTCTCAAAATAGAGTACATATCAACATCTTCATTACATTCTCAAAATAGAATATCCAAATACATATATATATTTACAACTACCAAAATTGTCTACATCAAAACTTGGCCACATAACCAATAATCATGAAAAATCAACGACAGCCGGAACACCAGTGAAATCCTGAGAAAAAGAGAAGACAACCAAATTGTATGCATACTTCTGCGTCCAGGAACGAGCAGTATTTCATTATCCCACTATTTGAAGGAGTAGAAATAGATACTGATCTGGTATGACTTCCATGAAGAAGCTCTCTACTTGCATTCTTCAGAATAGGCTCAAATATTCTAAGAAGTGGCTGCAAAAGTGAAACATTTGAAAGTTAATTCAAGGTGGTGGCTTTACTATAAGCCCTATAATGCATAGTTATCTGACCTTGCTGATTTGATTCTCAAAAGGGACAAGTCCATCCGGTTCATCAGAAGATCGGAAATGGTACTTTTCATATACTGAACTGCAGCAGAGGGACCAAGGAAATTACTACTTTCTTAGTTTGTTCCTGAAGTGAAATGAGCATTAGAGCAAAATCTGCACAAATCATATAAAATTGAAAAATAAATTAAAACCATAACATTATATGTTGAACAAATACAAAATCTCAAGACTAGCATCTTGGTTCCAACACAGTTCAAAAAATAATGTTAACAAAAATAAATAAATAAATAAATAAATAAAATGCATCTATTTCAAGTACTCAATAAAGATCTAATAAAATCTACTGGTGAATGCGACAACTATTAACTCCAGAACAGGTATTCCGATGGTTGAAGTGAACACAACAAATATTTCTAGACTAGTCTTATTGCTTCCAAAGGTTGCTAGAGACCAAATAGAAAACATAGCAGACCTCTGCAGATCAACATTAGAAACTAGCCAACAAAACCAATTTGTTAAACAAAAACAAAAATATTCAAAATTCAACTCCAAGATCAATACAAAAATAACAGTTAGCTAACCTGTTTTGGAAGTGAATATTCTGCGATATGTGTTCACGTACTTGCGAACATCATCCTCCTTGGAGAGGTTAAACAACTTCCTGATCTTTGATGCCCTCTTTGGTCCTCTCATTCTTGGCTTCTCAATATCAGTCAATCCTGGAAGATCATTTTTGCCCTTATTGACGATGACAAGATTCAGAACTGAAAGATCCTGACTAACAATACAGCCACGAACCGATTTCCTCCTGCGTTCACCATTACGCCTGCCATACCCACGAAAGCAAGGAGTACCTGCAAAAAAGATGCAATGAGACTCAGAGTGGAATTCAAGGAAGAGATGGTACTAGCTTAAAGCATTTTCATTGGCAACTGTGAAGGACTGGGATTTTCTAGAAAAAAAATTACAAAGAGAAGAGACCACCTAATGTTGGAATCAACAAAGATAGCTTGCTTTGTGGAAACTTCAAGCTCATGTTGCAATCTGCATAGAAAACCAAAGACATGACAGGAAGGGCATACTGTAACTTTCATAAAGAGCCACACTTTACAGGTCAATGTCTGATCAAATATTGAAATTTGTGGATCTTTGATGGAGTCAAGAACGTTACTATATGTAACAAATTTTAGATGCAACAACATAAAAAAAAGCTCAATTTTGTGTATGTTATAATATTTAGACACCATTCTTGTTGGCTAAGGCATAAATGACAACACAGATGCCAACCTCCTGTTATATCACAAACAAATCTACAGATCTATTCCTAGAGAATTTAGAGCTTCAAGTATCCTCTACTTGCTGGTATACATTACCATGTCAGATACTTTTACGTTGCCTATCGGGATTAATGTCATCTATAATGTATTATTAATAACGATTTTTGTAGTAGTGAATGCTGAAAAATACATTTTCTTCTCTAGGTTTTAGTTAGTCATTTAACAATCTTTTATACAATGAACCAACGATCGATAATTAGTACTACAAGGTACCTGGTGGCCGAGATAGTGGTTAGGATGGTTCTTTTGAAAGAACTGTTCGACACTCTCAAACATCGAGTCCCCATACAACATGATAGTCATATTGAGCTAGCATAAAAAAGAACCTGACAAGAGAAATTATATAAGCATCGGAAGTATGCAGGCGATTTAAAGTAAACAACAAAACTGAACAATTATCTTTATAAAAGCGTAGCCAAGAACATTTGAAAACATATTAATTCGTACACATTTGGTCTAGTAGTCTACTTAACTTGAAGATATGGAGAACTAGAAAATACTTTTTTGTATTGTATGGCATAGTAACCTTGCGAAAATGTTAATACGAAACAGTTCCAGTAAAAATCAGGTGTTATACTTTAAACTCCTTGAAGTTTCATATATTTAAAAACATGTCTGCATATAATAGCAATCAAGTAAGAAATGACAAACTTTCATTGCCAAATCACATACCATATCCATAAGCAATTAACTAATTCTTATGCCATGTATTTGGCAAATCACAGTTTACTCTATTTCGCTATCAAGATATTGTGAGGAGATTTGAAAGTTTTATAATCTTGAGGTGGCATAAAGCTAATTGTTACTTTGTTCCTCTTGAATAGCAGTTGGAGGTGACAATGTCGGGCGGTAGTAACCAATATGCATAAGAACTAGAAATATGATAGAAAAATTACTATAACAACAGGAAGAATGATGCATGATGTCTTTGGAAACACAGATAATTAAAATACACACCGTAAAGTTTAATCCACCATCTCATTGCATAAGAATGTCGGGCGGTAGTAACCAATATGCATAAGAATGATACATGATGTCTTTGGAAACAACTCTACAGATACAGGTAACAAATCCTGCCGGAAGTTTAATCCACCATCTCATTCTTCATGAAAATGCCTTATGTAGTGAAAAAATAAACCAAGGAATATGAACAATATAAAGAAAGAGAAGAGACTAATTACCTCTGTAGAGCAGCAGACGGACACGTCCTGGTGTCAACACTCCCTGCTTCATGGGAAAACCCTGCTTGTCACATCCTCCCATGATCTTAAAAACATAACCCTTAAATTCCTGTACAAAGAACAAGAAAATTATGGTTAAACAATCTTAATACACTATATAAATTAGTTAAATCCTCTAAAATATTGGCAGGGAGATATAAATTATATACCTCACCCAGAGCATCCCCATTGACTTCCTGGGAAATCCTCTTGTCATAAAATACACGTCTGAAAATCAAGCAGAGTCCAACATGTTAAAGATAGAAAATAGCATATATACAAGTGGAGTAATAATTCAAATCAAACAAGAATTAGCATTAGCTATATCTCAATTTGTTCTCAAAAGTATGTTTGTTAAAAGATAACAGATACAAATTTTCAGATTTTTCTTTACTCTGAAGTATACCTAGCTAAATTTTTATCGTGTCATCATAATTTGTATTCGTAGACAGTAGCAGACTTTCTAATGTGTTTAACTAGAATCCAGTGCAATAACGTGATACTTCAAATTGATAGCCAAGCTTAAAAAATCCAAACTCAAACACAATCCAGCATATCAACATCTCAATCTCCATCTTCAAATCACAACTTCGTTACACTTAGTCGTAGGTAAATTCTACTTCTTGCAACACAATAGATTCTTTTCCCAGGCTTAAATATATAAAGCGCCTATTCATTTTTTAAAAAAATTGCACAAACCGATCAATCGCCCATCATAAACATATGAAACTGCAAATAATCATAGGCCAACTACGAAAGATGTAAATTTCAGTATGAATTTAAAGCCACAGACTTCCTTTTTTCGATAACACTACTCTCGAACACATATAATCATCCAATTAACGCTACAAATTATGAACTTTCGTTCCAAAATCAATAAACAATCACAAGATTAGGATATCTATAAAAGAAACGGCTAAAACTAAAATTGGTCGAGAGATCTCACAGTTTCTGATCATCGTCGATCTCGAGCTTCTTCTGGCACCCGGTGGTCGGGTTCGCGATGTTGAACTGCAAAATTCCAGATCGTAAAGTTAGCACAGTAATCACATCAGAGATCAATCGAAGACGAAGAAGAACGGAGAGAAAATTAGGGTTAGGGTTTCGAGGAGGACCTTCATGTTGGGCGAGAGCGATCAGATACGAACCGCGTCGCCGACGGAGAAAGAAGGAAATGAGCGCCTAGGGTTTTTGCTCCAGAAGGAGTGATACATTCCAGCTCGAGTGGTTTATATAGGGTGGTCAGGAGCGATGGATCTGCTCCTCTGCTGATCTGGACCGTCCGTATGTTGCAAAATTCAACTATGAGTCTCGAATTCTAACCCTAGGCATCAAATTAGTACAAAAATTTAGGGAAAACAAAAAGAAATAGGAGGACCTGGTAATGGAGGTTGGACCGCTCCTGCTGGTGCTTGAACTCCTCCGACCTCTCGAAGTACCTCTCCATCATGTCGAGAAACCGATCGTTATCCTCCATCGAGCACCTCGGGTCCTTCACCAGCAGCGCGCCCGTCTCCCTCAGCGACCCGCTCACCGCCGAGCACAGCGCGATGAGATCCTCCTCCGCCGCCGCTGAGGACGAGAGGTACGCGGAGAGGTCCACGATCGGAAGATCCATCGTCGGAGTCCATGGCGGAGGGGATCGGACGCGCTGGACCAAACCCTAATTCTGAACATGGGAGCGGAGGAAGAGGAAGAGGAAGAGGAAGAGGAGGAGGAGGAGAGAGAAAATAGAAGGAGAAGAAGTTATTTCGAATTCTTATAATATGAATAAGTTTGTAAAATATTACAAGTTTGCCACCGTTCTAAAATATTAATAACGCTTTGTTTTATAAACATTATAAAAAGCCCAGAATTAGCCCAAACCGTCATAGAAAAAAGGTATTTCGAACTTTGATGACGCTTCTTTATCAGCCGTCATCAATACGTCTTATCGAGCGTCATTAAAAGGGTTTTTTGTTATAGTGGCCCATTTGGAGAAGTAATCAGTGATTGCAAGTATGAAGCTATGTCCTCGGGAGGAAGGTGGGGTGATTGGACCAATGATATCCATTCCCCATGCTTCGAATGGCCAGGACGCCACTGTCGGATGTAGAAACTCGGATGGTTGGTGAATGAAGTCCGCATGGACTTGGCAGGCTTTGCACTTTCTAGCATAATCTATCGCATCTGCCACCATCGTGGGCCAATAGTAGCCCATTCGTCGAAGGCGGTCTTGCAATTTAGGACCGGGCTGGTGGGCCCCGCAGACACCATCGTGAGCTTCTCGTACGGCTTCTTTGGCTTCTGCATTTGACAGACACCGAAGCAGTAATCCATCGTAGAAGCGGAGATACAGTATTTTTGTTTCTGTATCGTAGAAGAATCTGAGAGAACGCCGTCTAATAGAGGTGGCTTCCTTTGGGTTCTCTGGCAGGATGTCGTAGACGACGAAGTCGATGAATGGTTGTCTCCGGTCTGGGGCATCATCGATCGTCTGTACGGAATAACTCGCCACGAATTGCACATTGTTCTTGGGACAGACCAGTTCGTGGCCTATCACATCCACTGATTGGCGATCATAGTTCGGAACTGCTAGGGAAGCGGCAAGACCAGCTAGGGCATCAGCTTCGATATTTTGGAGTCTGGGGACATGTTCGATGAAGAACCCTTCGAATGACGAGATGATGTCAATCGCTATTTGGTGATAAGGGATCATGTCTTCGTGGCAGACTTCGTATGAGCCCCGGATCTGATTGACGATTAGTTGGGAATCGCTGTATGCTTCAAGGTATTCTACCCCCAGCTCTCTTGCAAGTTGGAGGCCGATGACCAGAGCGTTATACTCGGCCACATTGTTAGAGCAGGGCTTTGTGAGAGAATAAGCGCGGTTAATCACCAATCCGGAAGGGAAGACCAGCACTACCCCAACTCGGACGACTATATTGCCTTTAGGTCCGGTCCTCGAAGCACTGTCGAAGAACATTCGCCATATATCATCATGAGAGGTTGCATGCGAGTCGGAGACCTCATCTGGGATCTCTTCATATATCCTGGAGGACTCCGAGCCTGGGTGGGCTGCTAAGAAGTCTGCCAGGGCTTGACCTTTGACTGCCTTTTGGGGGACGAAGATTATATGATAAGGTGACAGCAATATTGCCCATGTAGTGAGGCGAGAGCTGAGTGCCCCTGGTTTAGTCATGAGGACCCTGAGAGTGTTGACTCGTGAGATCATATGTATCGTTTGTCCGGTGACATAGTACCGCATTTTCTGAATGGCGAATACCAGGGCAAGGCATTCCTTCTCCACAGCGGTGTATCGGTGCTCTGGCCCAATCATCATTCGGCAGAGGTAATATATGGCTTGCTCATGGCCTGCATCATTGTTTTATGCCAGCAGAGCCCCGAGGGAGTGTTCCATTGCTCGTACATAGAGCAGGAATGGTTTTCCAGGAACCGGGGCCACCAAGACTGGAGGATTTGACAAATATTCTTTGATGCTGTCGAAAGCATGCTGGCATTCCTCGTCCCATACGAATGAGACTCCTTTCTTCATGAGATGCGTGAACGGTCGGCATCGCCCGGAGAGGTTGGAAATGAACCTCCTGATGTAAGCTAGTCTCCCTTGAAGGCCTCTGAGTTCGCGAAGATTTCTCGGGGGACCCATCTCCATGATTGCTTTTGTCTTCTCAGGGTCTACATGGATACCTTGTGCCGTGATTATGAAGCCCAAGAACTTTCTGCTGGATACGCCCAGAAGGGACTTTGTAGGGTTCATTTTTAAATTGTGCGCTTGTATTAGGTCGAATACCGTCCTTAGATCCTGCAGATGGTCTCCCTTACAGCGGCTCTTAACGGCTATATCGTCACATAGCACTCCACTGTCTTTAGTAAGTGGTCTCTGAAGATGATGCTCATGGCTCTTTGATAGGTGGCACCAGCATTCTTCAAACCGAAAGGCATGACTGTGTAGCAGTACGTGCCAATTGGTGTTCGGAATGATGTATGCTTTTCGTCGTCAGGAGATATTTTGATTTGGTTGTACCCCGAGAAGCCATCCATGAATGACATATGTTCGAAGCCGTAGGTATTATCGGTTATGATGTCTGTGATAGGAAGGGGGAATTCATCTTTGGGGCACGCCTCGTTCAGATTGCGGAAGTCGATGCAGATTCGAATCTTCCCATTCTTCTTGAGGATGGGTACTATATTGGCGACCCAATCGAGATGCTGCTCCTCACGAATGAAGCCGCTGGCTATCAGTTTGTTGACTTTGGCTTCGATCGCGTCCATGATGCCTGGGCGGAAGCGTCGTTGTTGCTGTTTGACTGGCTTTGCATCTGGCCGTATGTTGAGCTTGTGAAGGGCAATATCGGGATCTAATCCCGGCATGTCTTCATAACTCCGTGCGAACACATCAATATATTCTCTGATAAGTTTCAGCAGCGATTCTCGCTCTTCGTCTGTTAAGCTTTTACTGACAAAGATTGGTTTTGGAGAAGATTCGCCGCTGAGATCAACTTGTATAACCTTATCTTCGGTAGGAGGTTCTCTTAGTTCGAACCGTTTTTCCCATTGTGCGTCCAATTGCTGGGCCCACGGCTCTAGCTCGAGGATCTCGGGGATGTCTTCACCTTCTTCGTAAGCGTCGGCGAATGCCATGTTGACTGACAAGACTTGTCTGAATACATCTCTGATGCTGGTATCCGAGTCAGAAGTTGGTGACCCGGTTGAATGTGACTGCCAGTCGCATTCTTCATCTGAACTCTCAGGGGTCGTAGTGGGTGTTACATACCCTAACCCGCATCGAGTTTTACTATAGTAGTTCCGTGGTTTGCCCGTCGGGACTGGCGGCTTCAAAGGTAATCGTCGCCAAGTGTCGTAGTTCAAACCTGGCATCGTCTCCAGATCATACCCCTATTTCTGCATGAGATATTTGGATTGTGGGCTATACAGATACAGAGGCAGTCTTCCGGCATCTGTCCCGAGGTCGGCTTCCTCTATGGTGAAGGGATGCGAGTCGTTCGTCCGGCCGAAGATGATCGGATGATCCCCTTCCTCGATTATTCGGTAAGCATCTTCTACTGGAGTAAGCTGGATCGCGGTGTACACATTTGTCACTTGTGTGTGTAGGTGAGTGCCTATATCGTGTTCTATAGCATACATTGTACATAGCTTATTGAGCTCGGTATAGTTCAAAGATAACCCTTTATTGATGAAGTAAGGTATCTTTTCTAGGGGGATTACATTATCAGCGGAGGGAACATCAGTGTGGGCAGCCACATACTTGGCTAACTCTGGTTCCTCTTCGGCTACCCCCTGTGTGAACGAAGACTGAGAGGACGTCCTGGGAAGCTTGATTATCAATGGTTCAGTTGATGGAGCAGAGCGTGGAGTTGTTGGCAGACTAGCGACCCCCAATTTGGCACTTGATGTGGAGCGAGGAGTGGCCGGTTTGCTAGAAGTGTCAGACCTTGCATCGGGGTGACGACCCTTCTTGAGAAGGCGTATCGTCAGTGGCCTATCGGAACGATTGAGCTTCTCCGTTTGGGGTTGACTGACTCTCGGTAGTCTGATCGTCAGTGGCCCCATTGTGGGTCTCAGCACTTGGCCGGACCTTGGCAGCCGAATTATCATCTGCTCTTCCTGCACCGAGAGGCTAATCGCGTCCTTTCGTAGAGTGGCAGTAAGGGGTGCGGACTTGCCCGATTGACGAGTTTGGAGGTGGATCGTCAGAGGTCCTTCTGATCCCGTGGCCGTTTCGGTACCAGCTTGTTCATTTCCTTCATCAAGGTGCCTCCTCGACTTTTCGTATAGGCAGGAGTCTGAGTTGTAAGATTCGACCCCTTTAAAGGGATCGATGTCAGCAAATTCCGTCTTTACAAAGCCGTATTTGTCGACATATTTGAAGCACTGGTGTAGCGTGGAAGGTACGATCATGTAATCATGTATCCATGGGCGCCCCAAGAGGATGTTGTATGAAGTGTCTGTATCTATGACGTAGCAGGTGACTTCGGATTGGAGGTCGCCAATTTGACACTTCAGACGAATCTTTCCAATAGGGTAGCTCCTGCCCGAATTGAAACCGCTGATGGCGGTGCTTGTAGGTGTCAGGCGATGCATTGGGATGCGAAGATGATGTAGCAGACCCTTCGGGATGATGCTTATGGAAGAGCCAGGATCAATGTGCATCCGATCCACCTTTACGTCGCCGATGTATCTAGTATAGTATAGTGGGCGATCGTACAGGTTGGTTTTGATGAGCATGTCCTGTGGAGTGAAGACGATGTTGGGCATTGCTCCCGTACATGCACTGTCCTGGAGATCCATGGGTGAGTCCTCCCCGGTGAGGTTGGATTGAGCCAGATAGACATCGGCATTTTGGAGTGCTTCGCTTAATGCAATACGAACGTCCTTGGAGAGCCTTAGGAGTTCGTACAGTGACAACTTGGCCGGTGTGTTAGCCAATTGTGCTAAGATGTCAAAGTTGTAGGGCCTCTCTAGCCCTTGGGTTGCCTCTTTTCGGAGGGATTTTTCAAAGCGAGTCTCCCTCGGCCTAGGCTTGTCGGTCGTTGAAGGCTGAGCCGGTCCCGGAGCATCAGTTGTAGTGGGTTGATGGTTTTCAGCTGGATTGTCAACCACAGGTTGGGATTGCGCTCCGGACCATGTGACGACGGTTGTAGCTTCCTCATTGTCTGCCGAGATTGTGTGGCAGGTCCTGACTTTTCCACTTTTCTTCTTGTCGGTGAAAGGTGGCGTGGGCCGAGTCACTTCTGACACCAAGTCTGGATGGATCCAAATGACTTCCCTTCGAGATGTGGTGAGGGGTACTAGACCGGTAGCCTGATCTCGGGGAGGTGGAAGATTAGTAATCTCCATTGTTGCTAGAGGGACGGGGACCACCCCGTCTTGAGTCTCCATCGGAGGGAAGCTGCCGAATTGTACGGATACCATATTGGCCGCCACGGTTACCTCTTCGAAATCGATGGCCAGAGCATTCGAATCGATGAGGTTCTGGATGTACCGTTTCAGCTGGTAGCAATCATATGTAGCATGATGGACATAACGATGATAATGACAGTACTTTGGATTCTCCATCTCTGTCGGCCGCGGTTCCCGTCTTGGTGGAGGAAGCTAAATCCTGTCCCCTTGTATGAGCATGTCCAAGATGGGCTTAACGTGACCGTCTTCAAAGGAGTAAGTGATTTGCGGCCATTGTTTGTCTGCTGGCTTCGGTTCAGGCTTTTGTGCTGTATCGGCCACTATAGCCTGATTTCCCTTGTTGTCCCGATTGTTGGAGGGGCTACACCCATTATCGTTGTTGGGATGCTTGCCCTTGTTTTCTCCTTCCGAGATGTGCAATCCCAGTAGGCGAGCCTTCTTTAGTCGTTCTTCGGCGCTTGTGGCGCTGATGATGAACGTCTTTCAATCTTTGAATTGACTTTCGCCCATCTAGAGACTGATCGTTGGAAGCAGTCTCTTTTGGCAAATTTTAATCAAAGAGGAATCTGGATTTTCGGAGGGCAGCTTCATGGCAGTTTGGCGGAACCGCTCAATGTAGTTCCTTGTCAACTCCTTCTCTCCTTGGACGACGTCCATAAGAGTGGACATGGTGACGTCTTGCCCTACTTCGTAGAATCTCTCCAAGAACAGGCGCTTGAAGCCGGCGAAGGAGTGGATACAGTTGTCCGGCAGATTACAATACCAGTCGAAAGCGACTCCTTCCAATGCTCCAATGAATAATCGCGTGAGGATAGCATCATCATGGGGCAGTTGGTCGGTGGTGACCTCGAAGTAAGTGATGTACCGACTTGCTGAGGTCTTGCCATCATATGGGTTAATATTGAACGGCTTATATTTTGGTAGGAATGGAACATCCCTCCATTCGGCAGGGTATGGTTGCCGCATTCTGAGGTCTTGAGCATTTTCTTGGGCATGGAACATGGCTCGGAGCTCCTGGACCTCTCTTCTTACTTCTCGGGCCTCATCCGTTGCGGTAGGGGCTGTTATTTTGGGAGGATTATTGCCCGAGTTTGGTGCTGCTGAGTTCGAGTCCGCATTGACCGCGGGCCCCGTGCTTGTTTGGCCAGGCGTTCCTCCTTGCAGAATTAGAAGAGCGGCTTTGATTTCATCTACAGACTTGACTAAGGCCTGCAGTATAGACTCTAAAGTGTCGATGCATTGGCGATCGCTGGAACCACCTTGGTTGCTGTCCGTCATAAATACCGTCTTTACATGAGGAGTGATGGAAGGAACGGTGGAGGATGTGCCCTCCGAGTCATACCCATACACCGAGAAGTCATCGGGGTAGGTAGGAATGTTCTCTTCGGGCTCAGACTCGGAGGGAACGGTTTCCCCAGCCTCAGAGCTTGCTTCATCTTGAGAGTCATGGATGTCCTTAGGGACATCAGCGTCTGTTGTACCTGATGGAAGAGTTGCTTCCCTGGGCTCGGCTCCTTGAAACATCGGATTGTCGTGGATGTTCGGAGGAGTGCTACCCCCAGTTCCTACGACCCCCAGTAATATAGATGATGAGTTTCCTATTGCAGCAGATTTCGTCTTTGAACGGGTGTGTTGGAATACTCCGGTGGAGGACAACCGTTTAGACGACAGTTTCTTAGCTGTAGTGGTTGATATTTTGGGGCTGGAGATGCTTGTCTTCTTTCCTCTCCCCTCGGCGGGGATTTTCTGAGTAGAATTGCAGGAGACAACAGGAGGTGCTTCATTTTCTGAGCTCGGATGCTGTAGTCTTTGGAAGACTGACGGTCGATCTTCCGTCGCTACCGTGTTGTTGCAACAGCAGTTGACGACGATTTGGGTGCAGTGATGTCCAAGCGAGGACTCTTAGCCCGTCGAGGATCCTTCTCTTTCCTTGCGCTTGTGGAGGATCGCCTCACGCAGGTCAGAGGAACCACTTTGTCCTTTTGCTGTCGGGGGCTGGACTCGAGCGGTTCTATACAACTTTCCAACAGAGGCCCGTGTAATAATCAACGGGACGCCCCGATAGTTAGAGGTTGAATACCACAGAGTCTAGCTTATCATCCAGAGAACCATCAGGGTCAGGACCGTGTGAGAGATGGTCGAAGACTGATCGAGAGAAGCGTGGAACGGACGCTATGCGGCTAGAATTGGGTACCGTGCAGGCTGTCTGCATGCGGTTGTCTTCTGCCGTTGGATGAGTTGTTTTTATGCGGCTAGGAGTCACGACCGTGCAGGCTGGCCGCATGCGGTTGGCAATTATGGTCGTATGGGTTTCTGCAAGCGATTAACTTTCTTAGCCGTATGAGTTTCATCCATGTGGTTGGCAACTGTAGCCGCATAAGCTATGCGGCTGACAGATGTGGCCGCATGAGTTTTCTCCATGCGGCTGGCGGATGTAGCCGTATGAGCTTTCTCCCTACGGCTAATGCTCTTATGCGGCTCGGATCTTATAGAGTTCCTCTTTGCCCCTGCAATTCCAGTATCATAGTGTTTTCTTCTGCCAGACTTGGGGACAGCAGAGTTGTCTACGGTCTGAAGTGGGGCCGCAGGAGAGTCTTTCTCGCCGTCTTGAGCAACAGAGGATATCCCATCGAGGGTTTGGGGAGGAGCAAATGATTTTGGCCTCCACTCTTTGTGAGCCTTCGTGCCGCGGGGGCGCTTCTGGACCGGGCGAGCGCTTTCTTCGGAGAGCATCTCTTCAAACGCCTGTTGGTCGAAGCGGACGACCATCTTTTGTTGCGTGGAGCCAAGTTTGGCTGTATCCGATTGCATCACCAACTCCTCAGCCGTGGAGAAGTTTGTCCCCAGCTGAGTCGCCATCGTATTTGCCATGAAATATAAAAGAACACAACAATTATCGGAGGACCGGACTTTTACTTCACGTTACAAACTCGCTTGTACAAAGAAAGCCTAGGGACGAAAACCTAGGTACAGCAGTCTAAGTACAATTGTTTATTTTAGATTCTGGGGGGTGACGATAGAGGCTCGGGAAGGCGACGGCAGCCCTGCCTTACTCCTTGGACGATCAGTATACAACCTTGGCTCCTGTGAAAAGATGGTTGGCGTTGATGAAGGAATGCTCTTCTCGCTCTTCCTCTATTACTCTTCTGGTTTCTCTCTCTCTCTTTGTATTTTTCTCTCTGTTTATTGGGGGGTCTCTCTGTATATCTTTCTCTGATCGTGTATATCTTACAAGGGAATGGCACCTTGCTATTTATAATAGTGGGGGCATCATTAGGGTTTGGATGATTACCTATTCTCAAAGTGGCGGCGGCCTAAAGTATAATCAATCTGGACCATTAATTTTAGGCATGAAGGATCTGAGCCATAAATGGGGATAGCATTGAATCCTGTGAATGATTAATGTTGATTGCTTTAAATCTTCATGATTGGTTGTGTCAAGCTTGGACCTCTCACCACGTGTCCCATTGGCTTGATCATGAATGATATGACTCGATCTCATTAATTATGAGGATAACGTTAAATATGGTCATTGGGATCTGGTAAATCTCTGATTGATCTGCATCCCATAATCATCCTTGCTACCATCTGTCAAGTCGTGGGGGCCATTGAATCTCTGCCACGTGGCTTAATGGTGGACCCTGTCAGAACCGCATGATTTCCATGAACCGCATAAGACAGCGTCCCAGTGAGCCGCATAGGTATAGTACTTGCGAGCCGCATGGGATAATTTCTCGGTGAGCCGTATAGATATAATACTTGCGAGCCTCATGGGATAATTTCTCGGTGAGCCGCATAGGTATAATACTTGCGAGCCGCATGGGATGGCTTCTTGGTGAGCCGCAGGAAGATGATTCTCGCCAGCCGCATGAAGCTGTTCTTCAATGGAGCCGCATGGGAGTAGCCACGTGGCAATCTCGGATCGTGTCAGAGATTTTCTCCTGTTCCTAAAGAGTCTGTCAGTATGACAGGACCATTATGACACTTTATGTCAGAGCCGTCAGCTGTCAAATCATGGCAGAGTATTGAATAGGGCCATCACTCGATGGCCAGCTGTGTGAGGGGGTCCCATGGGGACACGTGGTATTTGATCGAGCCGCATATCTCTGTTGATCGTATGTGAGCCGCATGTACTTCTGAACCTCATGCGGCTGGAGGGGCTCTTTGAACCGCATAAGACTGTCCCTATGTAAGCCGCATAGACTCTCCTGCCCCGAGCCGCATGAGACTAAGAGTCTCTCTGAACCGCATGGGACTGCTCCTGTATGAGCCACATGGAGTTCTCTCGTTCCGAGCCGCATAGATCATCATTCTGATATTTTCCATGCTTCTACAAGACCCCCTTCAAAGTTTTTAATTTGTAAAATTGAAATACTTTGAATAAGAAGCACGGCCTTTGTTGACCGCATAGATGATTCAGCCGCATAGATTTATCTGGCCGCATGAGCTGTCAGCCGCATAGACCTTTGAACGTATAGAGCTGCCTTATTATTACCTGTTGGGGTGGCTGTTGTTGGATTATCGGTCTTTGATGAGGCCTGGGACGGGAGACGGTGTTACGGACGACGACGCTTTTCTTTTCAGACATCGCCATCAGCCTTGGGAATATAGTACCATGCTGGCGTGTCGGAGGATGCTGGCGAGGGTGGACGGATATGATTTCTTCGTGTCTGTTCCCCGTTTTAACGACCAGAAAGTGAGGAATGTCCATGTTGATGGCGTTGGATCTCCTCATTTCTTACCTGAGAAGATGCATTTCTGGTTGCGTAACATTCGCCCAGCGTATTTAGTTTATCGCAACCGCAACACTGTGTTCCTGGAGCCCTACTTGCCCAGTAGGTTTGCCCGTCAATTTGGGTACAATTAACTATTCCTTGGGCATCCCAGTTCCAGCCTGGGATTTGAGGGTAGCATCCTTGATGGGATTAGGGCATGGAGCTACTATGCAACTTGTCATACTCGAACTAGTTTCTCAGTTCCTGCAGCAAACGTGCTGGGAGAAATCTTGCTTATGGCGGCCTTATACGATGTTGCGGTAAACCAGCCTCCTGTTGATTTTGACCCGAGGACTAGCTTCATCGTGGGCACTCGTTTGGCGGAGAAGGCTACGGTGTCGAAGGCGAAGAAGAAAGGGGCGAATAGGGTTTCCGTGCCCGATTCCGAGTCCTTTGACACAGTTGAGGGAAGCAACGAGCGGGACGACGAGGACTCTCTCTCTTCTGGTAGCGGAGCGGCGGCGGATCAATCGCCCATCATGGCAGATGAGATGATGACGGATCAACCGTCGATCGTATTAGATGAGGTGGTAGATCAGTTGCCACATGTATCAGAGGTGGTGAGGGTAGAACCACCGCCTGCCGTACCTGGTCCTTCGCATAAGCGAGGAAGGCATGAGTCTACTGACGGAGGAGTAGCCTTTTCTGTAAAGAGAGCTGCGGTCAGACCTCATAGGCTACTTATTACGGAGAGGGGTGAGGATGCTGACGGTGCTCCGGAGGTAAGACTATATTGGAGCTATCTCCTTGTTGTGGCCTTCTTTTTTTTCTTGGAGATATGACCTAAACATTTTTTTTGTAGGCATCTGACGAACCAGGCTCTCCTGAACCGTCTGCTGCCCCTGGAGTTGATCTGGCCCTTGCTGCTTTGATTAGCGGCATGTGTGCCGCGGTCCTTTCTGCGGGGGCCCTCTCAGCGGCGGCTGGAGACTCCCACGTTGCTGAGGCCTCGGTCCGGGGTGACGAAGGTTTCTTCGGGCCTGTCTCCGAGATTGTTGAATCTCAGCAAGGCGACGCCGATCTCATCACATCCCCTCCCGAGGGTGCCGGGGTGGAGGAGTCTATTATATTCGACTCGGAGGCCGCTGGTGGAGAGGTTATGGTGGCCGTAGGCGAACCTCAGCCTCCACACTCTTCTGCTGGTAAGATAAGCCAAATATTGACTAGTGAGGGGGTTTATTTGCTCTATCAACATATCCTCCAGGTCAAATCGATTCATGGTTGTCTTGGCCCTACAGGTCCTGACCCTTTACTTCCCACCGTGGATGTTCTTGGGGACGGCTCGGTCTGCTGCGATCTGGGGGAAAGGAGCGTTTCTTCTCCTTCACCGAATTATGTCGAGGGGCCTCCCGCTAGCTTCGGGCAGATGAGAGTGGAGCTTGTTCCGGGAGCGATGGTCTCCGTCTCATCCTCTGCTGCTTATACGGCTTCAGAGACTGACTTCTCGGTCCTGCCGAGCATTCAAGTTCTGCGGGCTGCTGAAGAGGAGTTGGTCGCTGTTCAGGCGTCCTTCCGCACGGAGTTTGTTTCTCTCGTGGCAGGAGCGACAAATTCTGTCGCATCTTCTTCAGTGTTGCCAGCTACACTCCCGTTGATGCCGGCTTCTTCGGAGGCTCTGGACGAGGTGTCGCAGGATGTGGTCGACAGCTTCTATTGCCATTTAAGGAGGGGCGTAGATGCTGCCGTAGAATGGGGGACCCCTTTTTCTCTGACCCTGCGGTGCGCTCGGGGTCAGATTAAAACTTTGAAGACTCTTCCTGGCGGGGTGGGGTTGGCTGCGCTCCTGGAGCCCAAGTTGGCAGAGGCTGATCAGCTCGTGACCCGATTGCTGGTGTTACGGCAAACTGACTTGCCTGCTACTATTGAGCGAGAGCGGGGCTTCCTTATTGCCGCTCGGGATAGGATAAAGCTCGCTCAAGACACTGCCGGGCCAGTTGTGAAGGGGGACCTTGACAAGCTTTCCGCTTCGTATGACAGGTTGGGTCGTCGGAGTCAAGCTTGTAGGGCTCGGGAAGAGGCTGCTTCCCGCGGAATAGCTGACACGAAGGAGCGGATTCTCGTGCTTCAGAGGGAATTAGCCTTCCTAGAGTCGGAGCTGAAGGCTGCTCATGCGGAACAGGAGTCAATCGTTCGGGAGGCCGAGAAGGTTTCTCGATCTTCTGTTAACCTGGAGCAGGCTTTCAAGAAATTTGAGGACAACTGGCAAGCTCACGCTCATCTGGAGGACGCGGCGGCGCTGACCCAAGAGGCGGAGCGTCGAGCTAGACAGAGCTTTGAGCGGTCGGTTGCCTTGCTGACGGACCGTCTTACGGCGTTATGTGCCCCGGAGCAGTGATCAATTTTTTGTTTTCTTTTGCCCTTTTTTTCTTTTGTTTTCATTTTGTAAGGGGTGTGATCCCAAATGATGTAGCACTTCAAATTTTGAATAAATGAGCATGTTTCAACTCATCTTCTCTTTCTTGTACTCGTGGTGTTTGTGGAATTGAACTTGCTGGAGGATTATTTTTGGACCTGTTACCCTGGGCGTACCATGGTTTTAGGTACGAGTAACAAGTTTTGGAGAGGAATACCTAGAACAACTTCGCGATAAGACAGCTATAGAAGTTTTTGGTATTCGAGAGAATGCCAGGGAGCAACTGGGCTCCCAGGCATGATAGGGAAGGGGTAGGCGTATACTGGAGACCCAGTACAGCATCTGTGGTTGACTGAGGACATTTGTGGTCAAAAGAGGACATTTGTGGTCAACAGAGGACATTTGTGGTCAACAGAGGACATTTATGGACCTATTATCCTTGTCGTACTCCGGTTGTGGGTACAGATAATAGGTTGAAAGGGAACCGACATACTTACTCAGAGGTAATGAGGACATGGCAAGTATGAAGATTTCTTCTACGGAGCCTTCCCACGCAGAGGTAATGAGGACATGGCAGGAGTGGGCTCAATGAAGAAGGGGGTATATAAAATGACTCAGAGGTAATGAGGACATGGAAGTTTTATGTAGGGGTGATTTGTTTTTGGCGGAAGTGAAACGACTCAGAGGTAGCATCGACATGGTCGCTTTGGAAGTTTGCGGACCCGTTACCCTTTTTGTGCACTGGGAGTACGGGTAGTGGATCATGAGGGAGGATCTCTTATAAGAAAAAAGTTCAGAGGTATGATCATACATGACTTACTATCTGAAAGAGTGACCGGGATGTGAGTTCAGAGGCACCAGCGGGTACATAACTCGATATTATGAAAGTGTGAGTTCAGTGGCACCAGCGAGCACATGACTCGATAATCTGGAATGTCGTAGATGTGAGTTCAGCAGCACGAGAGGGTACATGACTCGAGAATCTAGAGAATGGTGAGTGTGAGTTCAGCGGTACCAGCGGGTACATGACTGTTTGTATGGAACTAGAATGTAAGTTCAGTGGTACGGGAGGTACATAACTCGACACTCTGAGATGTCTCGAGGATTTCGTTTCAGACATAATACTTCTTCAGGAACTTGCCGTTGATGGGCAACATGAGCAAGTCTCCATTTTGCTTTGCGAGACGGTAGGCGCCGTTGGAGAAGACAGCTTCGATGATGAATGGGCCTTCCCATTTTGGTTGGAATTTACCGACGGTTTTATGCGTCATAACCATCGGCCTCCGAACCGCCAGAATGAGATCGCCTACTTGGAATATTCTGACCTTGACCTTCTTGTTGAAAGCTCCGAAGATTCTGGCCTGATATAGTTCGATTTGCTGTTGAGCTAACAGGCGCTTCTCGTCTAGGGCCTCCAATTCCTGTAGTCGACGATGGTGGTTTTCGTCTGTCGTCAACTGATATGTGAGGGCAACGCGAAGTGAGGGGATCTGAGTCTCTAATGGGAGGACTGCCTCACTCCCGTATACCAGGGAAAATGGTGTATTCCCGGTGGCTGTTCGAACTGTGGTGCGATACGCCCATAAGCATTCGTCGAGCTTCTCGTTCCAGTCGCGCTTGTTGGATGACACGAATTTCTTGAGTAGCTTGATTATGGTTTTGTTGAATGCTTCTGCTAACCCGTTGGCTGCTGGGTTGTAGGGTGTCGAAGCAATATTCTGAATTCGGTGCTTGTCGTAGAACCGATAAAATGCGTGGCTTACGAATTGTGGCCCATTGTCGTGAATGATCCTTCGGGACAGTCCAAAGCGGTAGATGACATGATGCTTAAGGAAGCTGATTACGTTTGAAGTTTTCACCTCTGCCAATGGGATGGCTTCCGTCCATTTGGAGAAGTAATCGGTGATTGCGAGTATGAATCGGTGTCCTCTGGACGAAGGTGGGCTAATTGGGCCGACGATGTCCATACCCCATGCTTCGAATAGCCAGGAGGCCACAATCGGATGTAGGAATTCGGATGGCTGGTGGATAAAATCGGCGTGGATTTGGCAGCCTTTGTACTTTCGTGCATAATTTATTGTGTCTACAACCATCGTGGGCCAGTAATAGCCCATTCGGCGAAGGCGGTCTTGCAGTTTCGGGCCAGGTTGATGGGCTCCGCAGACACTATCATGGGCCTCGCATACGGCTTCCTTGGCTTCTGTATTTGATAGACACCGAAGCAACAACCCATCATAGGATCGGCGATACAGCATTTTCGTCTCTGTATCATAGAAAAATCTGAGAGAACGTCTTCTGATAGAAGTAGCTTCCTTCGGATTCTCTGGCAGGATGTCGTATACTACGAAGTCGATGAACGGCTGTCTCCAGTCTGGTGCTTCGTCGACTGAAAGGGCGGAGTAGCTTTCAATGTATTGAACGTTATCCTTAGGACAGACCAGTTCACGGCCTATTATGTCGACCTGATGACGAGCGTAATTTGGCACAGCTAGGGAAGCGGCCAAACCATCTAGGGCATCAGCCTCAATGCTCTGGAGTCTGGGAACATGTTCTATGAAGAATCCTCCCAGAGACGAAATGATGTCGATTGCTATTCGATGATACGGGATCATGTCTTCGTGGCGGACCTCGTACGACCCCCGAATCTGATTGACGATTAACTGTGAGTCGTCGTATGCTTCAAGATACTCTACCCCCAGCTCCTTCGCGAGCCGGAGGCCAATGACCAAGGCATTGTACTCGACCACATTATTTGAACAGGGCTCTGTGAGTGAGTAGGCCCGATTGATCACCAAGCCGGAGGGAGAAATCAGCACCACTCCAACTCCAGCGACGATGTTGTCTTTGGGTCCAGTTCTTGAAGCGTCGTCGAAGAACATTCGCCAGATGGCATCATGGGAGACTGCATTTGAACTGGTTACTTCGTCCGGTATTTCTTCATATACCCTAATCGTCTCTGAACCTGGGTGTGCTGCTAGAAAGTCTGCCAGAGCCTGGCATTTAACAGCCTTTTGTGGGACGAAGATCATGTGGTATGGTGATAGTAATATCACCCAGCTAGCAAGGCGAGAGCTGAGTGCCCCAGGTTTGGTCATGAGGACCCTGAGGGGGTTGATCCACGATATCACGTGGATGGTTTGTCCCGTGACGTAGTGTCGCGTCTTCTAGATTGCGAACACGAGAGCATGACATTCCTTCTCTACGGCCGTGTACCGGTATTCTGGCCGAATCATCTTTCGACTGAGGTAGTATATAGCTTGTTCGTGGCCCACATCATTGTTCTTTGCCAACAGAGCACCAAGAGAATGTTCTATCGCTCGTACATAGAGCAGGAATGGCTTCCCGGCAACAGGAGCTACCAGGACTGGGGGGTTCAACAAATATTCTTTGATGTTGTCGAAAGCGTACTGGCATTCCTCATCCCATACGAAAGAGACTCCCTTTTTCATGAGATGGGTGAATGGTTGACATCGTCCGGAGAGATTAGAGATGAATCTCCTGATGTAAGCTAGCCTGCCTTGGAGGCCTCGGAGTTCGCGAAGATTTCTCGGGGGACCCATCTCCATGATTGTCTTTGTTTTCTCGGGGTCGATGTGAATGCCCTGAGAAGTAATGATAAAACCCAGGAATTTCCCGCTGGAGACTCCCAAGAATGATTTCGTAGGGTTCATCTTTAAGTTGTGTGCTCGTATTAGGTCGAACACTGTCCTGAGATCTTGCAGATGATCTTCCTTCGAACGGCTTTTGACGGCGATGTCATCGACGTAGCACTCCACTGTCTTGCGCAAGTGGTCTCTAAAGATGACGCTCATAGCTCTCTGGTAAGTGGTGCCAGCATTCCTTAAACCGAAAGGCATAACGGTGTAGCAATATGTACCAATTGGTGTTCGGAATGATGTGTGCTTCTCGTCGTCAGGGAACATCTTGATCTGGTTGTATCCTGAGAAGCCATCCATGAAGGATATACATTCGAAGCCGCAGGTGTTGTCGATCATGATGTCTGTGATAGGGAGAGGGAATTCATCTTTAGGGCAGGCCTCATTCAGATTCTGGAAGTCAATGCATATTCAGATCTTCCCGTTCTTCTTGAGAACTGGTACGATGTTGGCTACCCAGTCTGGATGCTGCTCTTCGCGAACGAAGCCGCTGGCTATCAGTTTGTTGACCTCGGCTTCAATAACATTCATGACATCGGGGCAAAACCGTCGTTGCTGTTGCTTGACAGGTTTTGTATCCGGACGAATATTGAGTTTGTGGAGTGCGATCTCGGGGTCCAATCCTAGCATATCTTCATAGCTCCAGGCGAACACATCGATATACTCTTTGACGAGTTGGAGCAGCGACTCTCGTTCTTCATCTGTCAGACTCTGGCTAATGAAGATTGGTTTCGGGGAGGCTTCATCACCAAGATTAACTTGTATGACCTCATCCTCAGTGGGAGATTCTCTTTACTTGAAACGCTTTTCCTATTGTTCATCTAGTTGTTGGGCCCACGGCTCTAGCTCGAGAATTTTCGGAATGTCTTCATCTTCTTCATAAGCGTCGGCGAATGCCATGTTGACTGACAGGACTTGTCTGAATACGTCTCCGATGCTGGTATCCGAGTCAGAAGTTGGTGACCCGGTCGAATGTGAGTGCCAGTCGTATTCTTCATCTGAACTTTCAGGAGTTGTCGTGGGTGTTACATACCCTAATCCACATCGAGTCTTGCTATAGTAGTCCCGAGGTTTGCCAGCCGGGACCGACGGCTTCAAAGGTAATCGTCGTCCAGTACCGTAATTCAAGCCCGATGTCGTTTCCAGGTCATACCCCTGTTTCTGCATAAGATATTTAGATTGGGGGCTATAAAGATACAGAGGCAGTCTCCCGACATCCGATCCAAGGTCGACTTCTTCTATGGTGAAGGGATGCGGATCGTCCTTCCGGTCGAAGATGATTGGATGGTTCCCTCCCTCGATTATTCGGTAAGCGTCTTCCGCTGGAGTAAGCTGGATTGTGGTGTATACATTCGTCACCTGTGTGTGTAGGTGAGTGCCTATACCGTATTCCATAGCGTACATTGTACAAAGCTTATTAAGCTCGAGGTAGTTCAAAGATAGCCCTTTATTGATGAAGTAAGGTATCTTTTCTATGGGAATTACATCATCTGCGGAAGGAACATCAGTGTGGGCAGCCACATACTTGGCTAGCTCCGGTTCCTCTTCGGCTACCCCTTGTGTGAATGAAGACTGAGAGGACGACCTGGGGAGCTTGATCGTCAGCGGTTCAGTTGATGGAGTTGAGCGTGGAGTTGTTGGCAGACTAGCGACCCCCAGTTTGGTACTTGATATGGGGCAAGGAGTGGCTGGTTCGCTAGAAGTGTCAGACCTTGCATCGGGGTGACGACCTTTCTTGGGAAGGCGTATCGTCAGTGGTTTGTCGGAGGGATTGAGTTTCTCCGTTTGGGGCTGGCTGACTCTCGGCAGTCTGATTGTTAGTGGCCTCGTTGTGGATCTTGGCACTTGGCCAGACCTTGGCAGCCGGATTATCATCTGCTCTTCTTGTGCCGAGAGGCTGATTGCGTCTTTACACAGAGTGGCGGTAAGGGGTGCAGACCTGCCTGGTTTGCGAGCTTGGAGGTGGATCGGCAGAGGCTCTTCTGATCCTGTGGCTGTCTCGGTACTAGCTTGTACATCTCCTTCACCAAGATACTTCTTCGATTTTTCGTACAGGTAGGAGTCTGAGTAGTAAGATTCGACCCCTTTGAAGGGATCGATATCAGCAAATTTCGTCCTCACGAAGCCGTGCTTGTCGACATATTTGAAGCACTGGTGCAGCGTGGAAGGCACGATCATATAATCGTGTATCCATGGGCGCCCCAAGAGGATGTTGTAAGAAGTGTCTGCATCGATAACGTAGCAGGTGACTTCTGATTGGAGGTCGCCAATTTGACACTTCAGACGAATCTTCCCCATAGGGTAGCTCCTGCTCGAATTAAAACCGCTGATGGCGGTGTTTGTAGGCGTCAGACGATGCATTGGGATACGGAGATGATGTAGCAGACCCTTCGGGATAATGCTTATGGAAGAGTCAGGATCAATGTGCATCCGGTCGACCTTTACGTCGCCGATGTATCCAGTGTAGTATAGTGGGCGATCGTGCAGATTAGGTTTGATGAGCATGTCCTGCGGAGTGAAGACGATGTTGGGCATTGCTCCTGTGTAGGCGCTGTCTTGGAGATCTGCAAGTGGGTTTTCTCCCGTGAGGTTAACTTGAGCCAGGTATGCGTCGGCGTTTTGGAGGGCATCGGTCAAAGCCGTACGAACATCCTTGGAGTATCTCAGGAGCTCGTATAATGACAACTTGGCCGGTGTGTTGGCCAATTGTACCAAGATGTCGAAGTTGTAGGGCCTCTCCAACCCCTGGGTTACCTCTTTTCGGAGGGATTTATCGAAGCGAGTCTCCCTCGGCCTAGGCTTATCGGTCGTCGAAGGCTGAGCTGGTCCCGGAGCGTCGGTTGTAGTGGGTTGATGATCTTCAGCTGGATTGTCAACCACAGGTTGGGATTGTGCCCCAAACCGCATGACGACGGCTGTAGCTTCTTCGATGTCTGTCGAGATTGTGCGGCAGGATCTAATTTTTCCATTCTTTTTCTTGCAGATAGAAGACGATATGGGCCGAGTCACTTCCGATACCAAGTCTGGATGGATCCACATGACCTCCCCTCGTGCTGTGGTGAGGGGCACCAAACCAGCAGCCTGATCTCGGGGAGGTAGAAGATTAGTAATCTCCATTGTCGCCAGAGGGATGGGGACCACACCGTCTTGAGTTTTCGTCAGAGGGAAGCTGTCGAATTATACCGACACCATATTGGCTGCCACCGTTACCTCTTCGAAATCGATGGCCAGAGCGTTCGAATCGATGAGGTTTTAGATGTACCGTTTCAGCTGGTAGCAGTCGTGTGTAGCAAGATGGACGTAGCGATGATAATGGCAGTACTTTGGGTTCTCCATCTCTGCCGGCCGTGGTTCCCGTCTTGGTAGAGGAAGCTGAATTCTGTCCCATTGTACGAGCGTGTCCAAGATAAGCTTGACGTGACCGTCTTTGAAGGAGTAAGTGATTTGCGGCCATTGTTTGTCTGCCGGCTTTGGCTCAGGTTTCTGTGCCGTGTCGGTCACCATAGCCTGCTTTCCCCTACTGTCCCGATTGTTGGAAGGGCTACCCCAATTATCATTGTTGGGAGGCTTGCCCTTGTTTTCTCCGTCCGAGATGTGCAGTCCCAATTGGCAGGCCTTCTTCAATCGTTCTTCGACGCTTGTGGCACTGATGATGAACGTCTTCCAATCCTTGAATTGAATTTCGCCCATCCAGAGACTGATTGTTGGGAGCAATCTCTTTTGGTAAATTTTAATTAAGGAGGAATCTGGATTTCCAGAGGGCAGCTTCATGGCGGTTTGGCGGAACCGCTCGATGTAGTTCCTCGTCAGCTCTTTCTCCCCTTGGACGACGTCCATGAGGGTGGACATGGTGATGTCCTGCCCTACTTCGTAGAATCTCTCCAAGAACATGCGCTTGAAGTCGGCGAAGGAGTGGATACAGTTGTCCGGCAGGTTGCGATACCAGTCGAAGACGACTCCTTCAAATGCCCCGATGAATAATCGTGTGAGAATGGCATCGTCCTAGGCAGATGGTCGATGTGACCTCGAAGTAAGTGATGTACCGACTTGCCGAGGTCTTGCCATCATAAGGATTGATATTGAACGGCTTATATCTTGGCGGGAATGGAACATCCCTCCATACAGCAGGGTACGGTTGCCGTATTCTGAGGTCTTGAGAGTTTTTTCGAGCATGGAACATGGCTCGGAGCTCCTGGACCTCTCTTCTCGCTTCGCGTGCTTCGTCCACGGCATTAGGGGCTGTTGTTTCCGGAGGATTGTTGTCCGGGTTTGGCACCGCCGAATTCGAGTCCGTATTGACCGCGGGACCCGCGCTTGGTGACAGAAACGTCTTGGGGTGTTGAAGAAGACTTAGGGACATAGACAGAGCGTCCCTTCTTCTTGACAGCAGGAAGAGCGGAGGAAGCAGTTCGGCCCTCCTTCGCCTTGAGCATTTCTTCGTAAGCAGATTGGTCGAATTGTACGACCATCGTCTTCTTCGTCGAGCCGATCGACGAAGTATCGCATTGAGTTGTTGCTATCTCATTGGAGGAGACAGCTTTCCCCAGTAGAGTCGCCAATTTATTTTCCATAAATAAATTCTCTTTATTTATTGTATTTCTGGGAAAATTACAACTGTAGGAATCTAATCTAGAAGACGATTACTTTATCCCTTGGACGATGCGATAAAGAAAACTCGAACTTTGAAGAACTTGGACAGCAACTGGGCAATCTCTCTGTTCTCTCTGAAATTGACTGTAGTGTCTGATGAAGATGAAGAAACTCTCTTTTATAGAGTTCTGGATAACTGTTCTGAAGCATACGCTCAGTCAGTTACTTGACGTGTGCATAACTGCAGGGACGTGTGGCGAATTCAGGTGAAGACACGTTGGAGTGCGGTTGAGAGTAGTAGAATATATCTAGGAGAGATTGGTGGCATGGATGCCACGTTGCATAACTTCTGATTAACTGAGTAACTGAGTACAGGACACGTGAGAACGTGTGTTGACTGTACGTTGAAAATCATCCTGGATGCCTTTGCTGTGATACGCTTGTCTTTGAAGAGGAGTCATACGCTAGCTTTTGAAGGCACATGTCTTGCATACGCTGACTTGGACAGCATAGAGCCATAGAAGGCTGATACGCTTACTTTATTGATAAGGAGTCGTATGGGATCCATACGCTCACTTGGTTGGGAAGGAGTCGTATGAGGTCCATACGCTCACTTGGTTGAGAAGGAGTCGTATGAGGTCCATACGCTCACTTGGTTGGGAAGGAGTCGTATGAGGTCCATACGCTCACTTGGTTGGGAAGGAGTCGTATGAGGTCCATACGCTCACTTGGTTGGGAAGGAGTCGTATGGGGTTCATACGCTCTCTTGGTGGAAAGCCGTATGGATTGAAGGAGTAGACACGTGGCTGTTCTCAATCTTCTCAAACACGCCATATCTTCAAATACTGACAAATATTTCTTGAGCGTCGTGCTGCAGATATGATGGCTGACAGACTGTCAGAAATGACAGTAATGATGGCTCTTTATTTATGATGGCTGCTGAGCTGTCCTCGTAAGAGATAAAATCTTTTCTCGAAAACCTATACGACGGCTAATCTTCATAGGGCAGCTGTCTTTGCACGAAAGACGAAGTGTCAGATTCATCCTTCATTAAATACATGCTGTACTGTCATCTCAAGAAATATTAAAATATTCACTGAGCATACGGCCTTTAGATGAGCGTATGGCCTTGGCTGAGCGTATGGCCTTGAGCGTATGACTTTGGCTGAGCGTATGGCCTTGAGCGTATGACTTTGGCTGAGTCTTATGTCAGCGTGTCATAATTTTCACACCCTACAATCATCAGGTCCTCAGGGGACTAGAAAGATACATAAAACATGCCTATCTAACAATTTATCATGCTTGAAAAAATACAGGATATAAATCAAAAAAGACTAAGCAATGATGATACACGAATATGTGAATAACTACGCATAAATGAACTGCTGGAAGAAAACAGGCAAACAAGTGATCAATGGATACCGAACCCTTGCCCCAAATGTAGACTCGCATGTTTGAACAAATCACTAACCTTCGCCCCGAGTATGGACTCACAGGTTAGTTCAAGACAATCACCCCCCCCCTCCCCCGAGTGTGGACTCGCAGATTGAGAAAATAGAAATAAGAAAATAGCAGTTCAGTTACAACATACTCATTCTTACGATACGAACTAATCAAGTACATGGGAGAACATGAGCAATATTAACTAGGCTAACTTTAAGCAAGGACTATATATAAACGAAATGACCACCTCGTGTACATGATATAAGCAAAACACATGTCAATAATCAACTGGGAAAAATTGGATAATGAGAGGAATAAGCATGTAAATAAAACTGTAAAGAAAGGCAAGGTATACTTGCCTGGTGGTAGCAAAATGTCCCGCAAACAACTCGTCAAATCAAAGAGTCACAAAATCTAACTCCCGCAAATGACTCCGGATGCTGAAACAAATATTACCAACATGTTCAAAATAGTTAAATTATCTAGGATAGCCTACACAAAAGTCCAATTCTGGACAAAGGAGTAAAATCATAATTTTGGGTCAAAATAATGTTCGTCGTTGGATCCGCTTTGCACCGAAAAGCGTGCCAGTACCTATAGTCTCTAAAGTCATCAAACTATATGTCTACCGAGTCGTTTTGACGATACGAATCCAACCGTATATCCAAAGTTAGATTCTGGTGGGCCGTGCACAAATTTGCCTGTTGAGTCAGGTCGCGAGCCCGTCAAAGTAGCGTTCCGGTCTACCTTCTCAGAATCAGACCAAACTTGGCATACAAGACCAGAAAAACGATACGGTCCTGTTGGCACAAGTTTTGTCTCGAGTTAACGGACGTCTACGAAGTAATTGACTAATTTTCAAAGAGGTCGATGCAGTGAATTTTGATGGATACGCATCAAATTCGTCGTGCACACGCAACCAATTCAAATTCCGTCAAAGCCCACACGTGCACGAAGTCGATAACAACTTTCGATGCTTTCAGTTTGTAACCACATTGCTGGATTGTCGAGACGGACCACGTGTCGGGTTGTTTTCTAAGTTTTTAAAAACAAATTATCTAGTTTTTTTTCTAATTTTAGAAATCGATTTACTCTACGCATAGTAGATAAAATCCGAATCTACAAAAAGGGTTTCGAAGCCCTATAGGTTGTCTAGGAATGACTTCATTTAGATCTAAATAATTATTAACAGGTTAACAGGGATTGCTCTTCAAACAGGGCTTCCTAGACTGCATTTGTGTTCTGTCTAGACGTAGTTTTTTTTTACTTTGTGTCGAATTTTTGAATCGATGGTTAGTCCCCATTAAATTCTAATTACAGGGTCCATGGGGTTATATAGGCTTTATGTAGGACTTGCTAGTTCGAGAATTGGTCGAGTAAATACGAAAAAAAGTGACGATAAACATGTGTACCTGGTGGTTGGGTTAAAGCAGAGTATCCTCTGTTCCGATCTGCCATAGTGGTTGTGGTGGCACTCCGGCAGTGTACGTTCGTCGGGCGGCACATCAGGGATAGGGAAAGGCTGGGGCTAGGTTTTCGTTTTGGTCTCGACCCATTTTTATCATTTCTCTGCTCGTTATATATGAGGGGGAAAATAGTCGGAATAGGGGTTACTCTCGGGTTACTGTTCAATGAACAGTACCCGAGAGAAAATATATATACGTATATATAACTATATCCTTATATATTTCTATATATACATATCTAGAATGATATTTATATATATAAGGATATGTACTAATACTTATATAGTTTTATATAAGGATATAGTTATATATATAAAAAAAAAAAAAAAAATATATATATATATATATATATATATATATATATATATATATATATATATATATATATATATAGGATATGTACTATATATAAGGATATGTACTAATACATATATAGGATTATATAAGGATATATATATATATATATATATATATATATATATATATATATATATATATATATATATATATATATAACCAGATAGTTGCAGCAAAATATCTTTTATAAATGATATCCTATTTATGTGTATATAGTTCCACATTATAAATATCCCAATAATTATAATAAAATTATCTATTCTTTTAGTTATATATTCATACAACCTAATGTATTTATAATGCTTGTATTTCTAGCCAATTTTCTCAGGAAAATATAAAAATATATTTAGCAAGTTATCATATTTCCAAAAAATATAAAATATGTCACTAATATCAATAAATTGATATTATATAAATGTAACAATTAGTTAGAAAAACTTTTATTGACCATTTAAAATAAGGTATGAAATATACACTCAAAATATATATCAACATGGATGTATTTGGTCACACTGCATCACTACATGGGCTTGTGCTTGATTTGGGTCCAGTCTGGGCTAGTTTGGTACTATCGGGTTTCCTAAAAGTCATAAACTTAATAAATAATTAATTAACTCATTTATAGGGGTCAAGTCACAACTTGGCCTGGTTTTCCTGGTTAGGACACCGCCATGGCTCGGCCTTCCCTACCATAGCTAAAACACTAGTCAAGGCACGCAACTACATTATTGCCATGATTCCTAGTTACCTTGTACTCTAAATCTCAACCATGACTAAGGCCATCTATCGTAATAACTATTTAATTAATATATTTATAAAAAATCCAAAAATTCACCTTTTAATTCTAATAAAAATATTTTCAAGATTTCGGAAAGAGGGGTTACAAATCTACCCACCTTACAAAAATTTTGTCTTCAAAATTTCATCCCTTCTAAGGTTGAATTCCTCAAAGTTTAAACTCCTTAAAAATTAAACTCTTTGAAATGTTAAAATTTAACTCCAATCACAAATAGTCTCAAAACTATAAAATTTATTACTAACAGATTCCTCAAATAACCTTTTACCCTTGGAGAACTTCTCTCCACTCTAGGTCCAACCATTATATATATTCCAGACACAATAGTATATATAAAAACAAAATTGCCTCAAGGTCTAAATCAAACTCCATATCTCCTTAATTTTAATTTTTTTATATATATGCATCTTGCAAAATCTACTACTATATCTTTTTTTTATTTTTTTTATTTTTCATAATCTAATATCACAAAATTTACCCTAACTTTCTACCCACCTTTGGTCACACTACCCCTTTAAACACATGCTGTCATAACATTTTATAACCTTGCACACTAGTTGTAAAAGAAAATACCACTAGGTACCTAGCATATGGCATCTCTAGTCCTATCTTACCTATAGGGGCCAAAATTCAATAAGCAAACTATTGACATTATAACATAAGACCTTCTTGATAAATTATGTAAAGCACGATCATTCGTCCCTCCGAAATTGGAAGGAACGAGAAGCAATGGCATGAGAAAGCAAAGAAGAATAGTCGAGAGCAATTAAGAAGTTCAAGGACGGTAGAGGAATTTTTAAGAGAATTTTCAAGGCAGTGTGGATTGGGATTTCTAAGAGTTTAGTCATATTCGCAGGCTCGTATCAGTACAGTTACGTAACCGATACGATATGCTCTGACCTGTATGGGCTACCAAAGAGTATAGGTCTCTTATATTTGCATCATTCTGTAAAGAACAAAATTTTCAATAAGGCAACTACTCCGTATTCTCCTCAATCAAATGGTGTTACAGAAAGGAAGAACGGAACATCGACATAAATGATGAATTTAATATTATTGAGTACGGGTCTTCCAAATTGCTTCTGGGGAGAAGCTGCGCTTATGGCTACTTTCATTCTGAATAGAGTGTCACATACAAGTTTCGACGTCACTCCTCATGAACTCTGGTTCAAAGTCAGACCCAACTTGAATAAACTTTGAGTGTAGGGGTGTTTGACGCATGTAAAGCTTTCAGACTTGAAGATTTAGAAGCTGGGTACCGGACTACAAAGACAATCTTCCTAGGTTATGCTGAGAAGAGTGGTGCTTGAAGCTTTCTTGATATTGAATCAAATCATATCATTGAATTTCGTTATGCAAAATTCTATGAAAATAAATTTGTAAGGCACAAGAACATTATTCTCACGGACATTCCGAAGTATAGTGTGGGTACCCAGGAGGCTAAAGCCCTAAACAAAGATGTACTCCACAAAAAAGTTATTATTTCAAAAAACAATGGTTGAACCAGAACTCGTAGGACCTGTGCCAAAGCGAGTGAGGAGATAGAGGGATACAGAGATAATTTTGTCATCTATCATGTGGAAGCAGATCCGCTTACCTATGATGAGATGATGTAGACCAAAGATGTTGTAGAAGTATAGAAATTGCCTAAGCTCAGTCAAGCCCGAACCACATCAGATACGGAGCACTTAGCCCCGGAGACCTCTAGTGGGATGCCACATCTCAGCAGCACTGTGCCCTAGAGTAAGTTGCCTTTGCAGAACCAAAGGCATCCAATCCACTCCTTGCGACTAGGATCCATACGACCAGGACACATACGACCACAGCACCATGTGACTTCCTTTCCGAGAAGCCTCTATGCAGCCAAGAAGGTAGGCAGCTCATGAAGCTTCACAAGCCCTCCATATTAAGACAAATGGCTCATGCCTTTGGCTTGGCCACCCTAGTCATTTGTACAACTGGTTTGCTTTTCGAACTAGATCAGTTTAAATTTTGTTAGTAACGACTGAAAGGATCAACACTACATTTATGGTGTATACACCATAATTACCCCATTCAAATAAAAGATTTCCTCTAAATCACAGCCAGCGCCACGCATCAACCAAAGATCGTGCCACTTGATTTAAGTCTCCCATTTATGGCACGTACGTTATATAACCGCACCATTCAAACGATATATTGTCCTAAACACTTATACGAACTACATCACCGGTGATCTAGTCGTGCAGATGGACATTCAAAACTACTGATAACTGTACTCGATGATCCTTAAAGTCCTCCCCCGAAGCTCCTGTAGCAACGGACGCCCAATTAGCTCATCGACCAGACTAAGTGGTTAAACAGCCTGCCTAAACACTTGTAACAACCTAGATGGCATCTTCCATGCAGGAGACCATCTTCCATCATTACCTCCTTCTTAGATTGTCCGCTAAAGACGACTATAAGAGGAGGTTCACTCCATTAATATCATCATTGAAGGATCGAACAATCAACCGATCAACTAGCCACTCCACTCAAATCAACCTCAAGGAGGAACCCAAAAAGAGCACCAAATACACGCGAGAGTCACAGAGAGCATTTCGAGAAGCTGCTAAGTATCTGATCGTCAACGAGTAAAGGGGTCATTAAAGTACCTGATCTCTATCGCCACACTTCCCTAGAGTCTATATTTGTAGTAGAAAATCCTTACTATTAGGGCTTTGTTTTACTGTTCAAATTGCGGTCTATAAAGAAAAGGAGTTTTATCTAACCTATCACTTCTTCACTTCTCTCACCTAAAGATCCCTGCGATGGTGAACAAACTGACAACTCTACAGGGAACGATCTTCTCCTCCGATAAGAAGGTAGTGATGTAATCTGATACTACCAAGTTGGGCTCATCCCAACTAATAAAGGTTGTCTGGTTCGACCCACAAGCTTACAAAAATATGCTCTCCGAAGGGTTAAATCGTTCTCCTAGGTTTGCGAAACATAGGAAGACTTGCAAGATCTAGGTGGTCAAGGCTGCTACGCCACCACCAGCAACTACGGAGGATGCTCTATCGGCTTCCACCAATGACACCTCGTAACCAGCTCCTGCTTATTCTTTCACTGCTCTCGAAAATGAAAAAAATAGAGACTTGGGAATACGTGCTCCCACCAGGCTATTCTGGCCACTACCTTCTCAAGAATACAATGACGCATATTATCCGACTTGCCAGTAGGAGGTACGGGGACATGCCTAGTCTAAATCAAGATGTGTCCCTTGAGACGCAATTCAAGCCACCCTGAATGTGTAGACGACAGCATACGCAGGGGAGGTGAAGGAGATTTTTCTACAAAATCTCTCAGAACCCATCCATGAACAGGACCTGGATGCGTTGTACTAGTTAAATGCTAGTACAAAGAGGTCCAGTGCGGCACGGGCTCAATATACCTAGACCGTTATATAAGCATCCTAATTTTTGTGAATTATTTTTATTTAATTTATATGATTTTTTATTTATTAGATTATTTTTTATTTTTTATTATGACTATAGATGTACTTTTTCGTAGCTTTGATTTTTAGAGCACAAAAAATACGAATATTTTGAAACGTCCTTCATGAGTTTTGAAGTAAACATGACTACCTTCAACTTGATATATCATGTCCCATCCAAACTTGTCCCATAACATTATTTTGACTTCGTACAACTTTGAATCAATTTAGATCATTTGACTATTTACAGTAATTCTAGACCTAACTTCCAACTTGAGTTCGGCACTCGATATCGAATAAAACCATTTAACCCAATATATGGTTCTGACTTATTTTGAGCCTACGACACATATGCCAAGGGTGTGCCACTCATTTGAGTTTTCATGTGCCATTTATTGTGAATGGCACAAGAGACCCATTGGTTGACTTTTCGGGTTCAATTTGACTAGAAACTATATTTGGACCCTAACCTAGCTAACCCTACTTTGTAGAGCCATGTTAGGTTCCATGACTTAGTAAAATTATTATGAATTTATTTTGGAATGTCATACGGCCAAATAGGTTTACATACTTTATATATATATATATATATATATATATATATATATATATATATATATATATATATATATATATATATACTTGTAAGTACATCTATTATGTAACTGTATAAACAGATATATTATTAATTATGAAGTTTGATATATATAGATATTCCTATAAATATAAGTTAGTATATAGATTGTGAATATATGTTATAACCAATTATATGCACTTGTTAGAATATTTCTAATGAGTATTACTTGTATATTTTTATGTATCGACCAAAATCACATCAACAGAATCCAACCTCCTGTATATATATAGGAAGAAAGAAAAGAGAGAATGAGAGAAAACCATAGCGAAAATCCTATACCACATCACCCAGTGTAAGCCCCCTAGATTTTTGTGTTCGTTTGAAAAATATTAAATGAATTATTTTCAATAAATATTTTATTATAATTAGTTTTGTTCATTAAATGTATCTTTTCGCGACTTTGATTTTTGGAGCACCAGGGACGTCAACCTCTCGAAAATTCCTTCATAAGTTTTGTAGTATATAAGATTATCTTTATTTTGATATATCATGTCCTACTTAAACTTGTTCCCTCGCATTCTATTTGTGTCACACAACTTTTTGGTTAATTTAGGTCATTGGACAATCTACCGTAAAACTTGACCTAACTTCTAATTTAATTTCGGGGGTCGACATCGATCCAACCCAATCACCCAATATATGATTTTGACCTATTTTGAGTCTACTACACACGTGCCACTCGTGTGCCATCCAATTAAGCTCCCGCGTGCTATTATTTCATCAATGATCATAAATAATTTAATTTGTATTCATGATCGCGCCAAGCCCAAACCTAGCACAATCGAACCTAAACACCCAACCCAATTTCTTGTGGCCACTCACATGGCCCCCTATGGCACTGTACGTGAGAAAGTGTCTTCTCTTATAAACCCCCTTTTTTATTTAATTATTTGATAGCATTTCAATTTTAAAATATTATTAATCAATATCTATACCTATGTCCTAGCCTAATTTGCCTTGCCACTAGTGTAAATAGATAACTGAATAGTTATGTATATATACATACACATGCATAATCTTGACGGTATATATAAATATGCTATAGGGCATATATATACATGATTAGAGTGTATAAATGTATATATATACTTTAAAAAATATAGACACACATATATATATATATATATTATAGAGCGTATATAAATATACATATATAATTAGAGTGTATAAATGCATACATATTTAGAGTATATATATTATTTATTTAGAGTATATAGTATTTATTTAGAGTATATATATTATCTATTTAGAGTATATATAGTATTTATTTAGATTATATATATTATTTATTTAGAATATATATATTTTGGTATATACCCTTTCGCTTATCTAAATTTTTAACCGTTAATTCAATCGTTTAATAGATCAAAACCGACCACCAAGTTGACCATTTAAATTTCATTTATTTTAGATAGTTTCGTGGAGCCAACTTCGTGGATTTGTTTCTCTACCACTTTAGCTCCATTTGATATGCCATTAGTTTTTGTGCACAGTAGGTATAACCACCTTCATGCCATAAAAATTTCAGGTTCGTAGGATGTCGTTTGGTTGGTTAAAATCAACGTCAAAGTTGGCCTCTCCAAACCATAATTTCCAACTCATAAAATTCTAATTTTGGAACCAGGACTCAAGATTCCAATTTCAAAGCCACCAATAGACTCGTGGCAATCGTTCTGCCTAGAATTCATATATAATTTACTGAGTTTGGAGCAACGTGGCCCCGATACGCATTACGGTGCAAATCGGATCCTACAGTCTGGGTAATGGGTTATTTTGAGATTGGCTCATCAGAATCTAATTCTGAATATATCATTAAGTTCGTATCGTCATTCTGGTCTCATTGACATATACTTTTATAGATTAGAGGACTTTGGCTCTGGGACATATTTTCCATGCAAACTGGATTCTAAAGTTTGGGTCAACAGGTCATTCTGAGAACATCACATCGAAATACAATCTAATTTCGGATATACCTGTATCATCATTCTGGACTCATGGACATATAGTTTGTTAGGTTTAGAAGACTTTTATCTTGACACATTTTTTGGTACAAGTGAGTCCAATGGTGGACCGTATTTTATTCCGAAATTATAGTTTTGCTACTATGTCCAGAATTAGACTTATGGGTAGTCTATTATAGCTATTTTCCTTATTCTGGAAGCATTGGTGGTGTTTGTTTCAATATACAGGGATGTCTATGCAAGTCATACTATTGTTGCTTTTACTTGGTTTGAGGCTTTCGCCTGCAGGACATCATCCGATCGTTGCCTTACCACGTGGCAAGTATACCTTGATACTATGTCATTTTTTTGTTATATTTCATCTTTTGCTACTTTATTGCTATTTTACAATTGCGCGTCCGAGTATAACTCTGGGTGCAACCAACGAGATACTTTGGTTGTTACTTGCTATCCTAGTTCATTATAGACTGCCCATGTAATACAGAGCAGATACACTAATATCTTGCTGGACCCTGACACATGCTTCGACACGGAGATATGATATAGAAATACAGAACATGTACCACCATATTCGATTGATCATCAGTACGACCATGACGTACGACGGTATAGTTCATGCTATATGCTTTTATTATGATATATTAGGCCCCGTACTGGGGATTATGCATGTCGTGGAGTCGACTCGCTCTATATAAATTAGGTAGGGAGGACAGTTACTAGACGAAGGGGCGATTACTATTACTTGTTGTTGACAGTACGGCGGTTCGAACGAACCCCACTGCGAGATGATCTCTGGTTAGTAGAGCTTCATTCATCAAAAGTTGTTCTCAGTACATTTACACATAGTCATAGAATACCCCCATGATTTTCTCTCATTTACTTTGTAGTGGCATGTATATTATGTATCTTGTTGCGTCCCAGCGAGGACCTAGTTTCCTTCCAGGTTGGCTGAGTAGGTTGCAAAGCTCTTTATTAGATTGTTGCTGAGCACCCATTTTATTGCAGGTATTTACTTTTTGGTAGTATGAATTTTTTTCTATGTTTCATATATGCTTGATTGCACAGTATTTATAGACTCCTACCTCTCGAGTCTACTCGGGCGAGTATGATTATTGGGCTGCATACTATTAGTATTCATATTTTCCTTTCTTATGCCTCCGTTATATAGATTGAGATATAGAGTTAATATTTTCATAGTTACACCATTCTAAACAGCTTATACGTATTCGAGTCGAACAAGAGTGGTTGAATACGTAGCTGGCATATGCCACGTGTCTTGGTCCTACATATTTTAGGACAGTAGCATGACATAGTTTTTGTGGTGGCTCATACAGGTCGAGATAGATCGTTTGATTATGTCACTGTACCGAACGAGCCTGCACTAGAATAGTATATTAGGATCTCAATCCACTGCTACTATTGAAAATTCCTTTGATTTCTACCATCGCCTTTGACTTTCGTATTTATGTTCAATCATAGCTTCCTTGAATCCCATTTATGAACTCTCATCCTTCCCTAGCTCAGGAGGGTGAACTTTTGTGGTTGATCAACCCTTTTGATTATATATTATTACAGATTGTGATTAGGGCACATATAATATTTCCTAGGTGATTATTTAAGGCACATAGGGGTGGATAGACGTCCTTACTATATAGACCGATAGGATATGAATGACATTTCTAGCAAGTTTTAGCTCCTATAGGAAAATTCCTTGATTGAAGGAGAGACCCCTTGACTAGGACACATGAAATTGAACTAGAGGTTTATATACTTGTAGATCTGTTGGAAGAATTTTCAGTAATAATTAAGATGACTATGAATACGAATATAAGATTGCATAGACTGACTTGGGACTAGATAAAGTTAAGACTAGTGGTACCCCTACAATAGAATTTTTTAACGATATGACTTGAGTAGAGGATAATTCCATGAGTCATAAATTAATAATTCAACAACAGCATGAAACTTATCACATTAAGCTAGAAAGTTTTACTTAAAGGACATAATAACCCATACTTTGTAGGACTAGGTGATTAGCTAAGGTGGGTAGACTTTAACAGACACGCCACCAAGAAAGATGTGGAATAGAGTACGGTACTAGGCTTAGCCCTAATAAGGCATATGGATCATTAGACCAAGCTATGCTACCATTATCTAAGCTAGAACAAGTTTGAAGAATATGAAGATTCCTTGATCATAAAGATAAGGTGAGTAAGAATACAACTTTAAGGAAGACAGTTGAATTCTAGAATTGAAGAAGTGCCAACCTGAATGGCGGTAGCAAATAGAGTTCGAGGATTCCGACAGGATGAAACAAATTGATGAAGCATGATGATCATGACTAGATGTAAACCTTTGGAGCTATAATGCACCAAATTTTAATAAATTTTCATGTGGAGGATAAAGAAATCAGGAATATGAAAAGGTTTTTTATTTGGATGACTAGGGACTGTCCTCGGAAGATTAATATCAGAAAAAAATATGATCTAGGAGTAGGTAAGTCTGAGATAGACTATTCAATCATCTTCCTATTGGTTGAGTCAACTTTGAAGCGATTGGTTAGAAATCAGAACTAGAAGAATGATGGATAGAGTTAGATAGAGGTACTAGATAAAAGTATTTATTCGACCTTGCCTTAAACCTTCCCTAGCAACTAGGAGTAAGATGGGCATGCTTGTAAGAAATGTATAGTTTGCTTATGGTTAGAAGGAGTAGAACACCGGTTATGTTGCTAAGATATTTGACCTAAGGCTTGTAAGGTCATGGTAGAGAATTTGGGGGGTTTGAGTTGAGGATCGATTATACCTTTTTATCTTTGATAATTAGTCTTAGCCAAAGGATCTAGGAATAGAGTTAGAAAAGTCGTACCTCAAGAGATAGACTAGTGAATCCCTCATCGATGCAAGTTAGTTAGAAATCCAGATGAAATTATGACTGTAACATTTGTATTTTGGTTTAAGGAGTACGTAGGAGATATACGAAAAAAAAGAATTATGAGGAGCAACACCGTGTTTAGGATGAATAAAAAAAGGAACAGGGTTAGAATTGCAGGAAAGGTTTATAAGGAAATTAAGAGGTATCAGTTAAGATGAGGGTTACAACCGTGATTATCTACGATGACTTAGGAAGACTATAAGGAGAATTATATCTTAAGCAAGACCTTTGAATGTGATATTTAAACAAAGAAGAGGAGATCATTTCGAAGAAATAAATAATGCAAATTTTAAGTCAGATCAAAATGAGGTTAGATAAATGATTATGATATACGAATGTGTTAGGAAACCATCACCATAGGTAGTAGAGAGACATGCCATCAAGATTATGTCACTCAAAAAATAAGGACAAGAAATGAAATATCATGAGATGAGAAGAAAACGAGATTTCAAGATAGAAAGTAGAGTACCCTAAAATAGATTGATGAATAGAATCTAGAGTTGAGTAGTACATTGTGGATGATAAATTTCTAAAGAAGAAGATGTTCCATAAACGGAGGAAAAACTTAAGAATTAAATACTTTATTAACTTTTGAAAATCTAAGACAATTGAAGACCTTGGCAGATTACATTATGAGGAGATTAATATTGTTTAAGTGGAAGTTAAAATTGAGAAGGCTAGACCATGGAAAGTACTAGTGGAACAGAGATAAGTCAAAACACCTTTAAATACTATTATTTATATTCTGGATTAAGATTAGGCTAGTCGTGTTTAAGGAATCATGTATTATCCTAGAAACTTGATAGATAGGCTAAGCCATAGCATGAACTAGTGCACAACCTATTTAGCATTTTTGACTATCATATTATTCTAAGTGACCTGAAGTTGTAGCTTCAGACCGTATCACTATCCTTTCATCCCTTAGCCTCTTATCCTATGATTGGCCTTCACAACTTCGTGATCATTCCAAATGTGAGATCGAGAATGACCTTATCCCTTCCCTAATCATGTCAGAATCTCAAAATCAAATTCTTGATTTGTATATACCTCTTTATGCCCAATATTTATCTTAGGCACTGCTTCTTCCAATTTTTTGACTAATGCCTTCCTAGTCGTGCCTTATTCTCGTAAAATTTACTCCATGAACTTATCAAAATTCCCTTACTACAACTTCTATGTTCGTAATCCTCTTGAACTTGTCTTCTTATTATGCAATTAAAAAAAAACCCTCTGCCACCTCGTTCTAGATAAGTCTTACCGAGCCAATTTCTTCTAACCTATTGATACCTTGACCTAAATAGAAGTAACATTGAAGTGGTAATAATTCCCTTATAAAGTTATTGGCCAATCGCATTGTGATAGTACCCAAGTCCTTTTATCCTTTAAATATTAATCTTCTATCCATTTATACCATGCCTGAATATAATTTCAAGGACAAAATTTTCTAAGGTGGGTAGGATATAAATACCCTAGATTTTTGGGTTCTTTTGAAAATTTTTAAATGAATTATTTTCAACAAATATTTTATTATAATTAGTTTTGATCATTAAATGTATTTTTTCGTGACTTTGATTTTTGGAGAGCCAAGGACGCCAACCTCTCGAAACTTTCTTTATGAGTTTTGTAGTAGACAAGATTATCTTCATTTGATATATTATGTCCCACTTAAACTTGTTCTCTTGCATTCTATTTGCGTCGTACAACTTTCTGGTCAATTTATGTAACTACCACTTTTCTAAAATAAGGGTAATTTTGAAACTTTTATAAAATTGATCATGTTAGTTATTAAAAAATGGATTTAAATATGTTAATGATAAATTGGTGAATTTCTATTTTTTAATATTATTTAATTTGATGTATTGTGTTTGTGCCTTTTGTTAGTGAAACCATAGAACAACTTAGCCTAGAGACTAACCATGACCATGGAGACCTAGCTAACATAATTATATTAGTATTTAGACTCTAATCTAGTAGGGAATCACTTAGAACCTAATTAAAGAATACAAACAAGGTTTTAGTTTGGGCCTTTAGCTAAGGGGCTTGATTTGACAACTTAGAAAGGCCTTTAGGCTAATGTGACTTAACCCAAACCCTAGACCAACCATGTGACCAGCCAAGAGCAGCCCCCCCCCCCCCCCCACACCCTATATAAAACATCATTAGCCCCTATTCATTTCTCTTTCATTAAAACCCTAACCCTAATAGTGTTCTTCCTCAAATTTTCCCCCTTTCACCAAATCACCTCCAAATTCAACCAAACCAATTTCATACTACTCCCCTTGAGTAGAGGAGTTCTCTATTGGCTAGCTAGCCAGGATTGGAAGTAATTTGGCCATTGGATTTGGTGGAAGATCATTTCAAGGGGATTTTCATTGGAATTCTAACTCCCAATTGGTAAGAGCCTCTAAACCCCTTCAATTCATGTTTTCTTTCCATAGTTGCATTCAGTTAGGGTCCCCCCTAGCATTAGGCTAAGTTTGGTTCGAAATCGAATCCATTTTGGGTGCGTATCGCAAGAATATCGAATACGTGTCCCAAATGTTCGATAAAATGCCCATTAGGACTTTTTGTTCTCTATTTTGTAAACTAATTATAGATTTAGGAAGCTAATTATGTGTAGATTACAATAGGTTTTGACTGAGTTGAATTTTGTCTCGTATTCTGTGTCTAATTGGACACGGGGACACTCGCACAGGCCCCGTACGCTGTCATGTTACTGTGTGTCCATTTTTCCCTGGATACGATACGGTTTGATGTGCCACCAGTTGGTAAAGGTGGGGGCATCGACTGACAAACCACACATAAATTTTGGGTTGATTTTATGGAGTATTCGATGAGTTATCTCATCCACAAGTTTCAGTCGATATGCTGCACACACCCTTCTATACACATACACTGGTTTGACACTCACTGACACACTTAGACATGATTCTTGGACACTTTGACACCATGGACACCTAGACACTTGTGTGTGACACCACTTTGATACTTTGGCTTACATATCTTGTATGCACACACACACACACCCACAGTGCTCGACACACACTGAACTCTACATTACTGTCACTGAACCCTCAACATTTTCAATATTCGGATACCATGTTTTAATACTATTTTTGACACTTGACTGGACACATGTTGACAACCAATGAGACACCCTCATTCACACTTGGCTGGACACAATGTTGGACACATTTGTATATATGTTTGCCATGCACACACACTCGAACACTTCACACACTCAATTCCTTGTTATGTCTGATACCTTGCCTTGACACTAGACACATTAGACACTCTTTATTACAGCTTCCATGAAACTTGGACACACATTCACTACTGTACGCACTCGAACACTGATATGTCTGTATTAGCACACTTGACTCTGATATCTTCACACATTTGACATCCATTCACATACCTAGACATCATGTTAGCCTACACACTTACACTGAGATGTTCATTTGCTGCCACATTGCATCACCTGCATTAGACTACTGTATTATATACTATCTCACTCCACTGCATTAGGACATGCCCTATGCATCCATATCCCCTGCATAGCATGTTCTGTATATTGTATTTACCTACTGATTATAAATACTCATTGACACTCACACACACACACACTTTGGTTCATGTTGACACCTCACTCACCCTCACTGTAACACTCGAACACATTCCCAGTTGCCTGCCCATTTTTTGATACCATGCTCTGATACCCTGTGACATCATATCACTGTACCCATGTTTGACACTTGCCTGTAGCCACACACAGCAGACCCTTTGTCTGGACACTCACAACAGACCCCCTTGTCGTTTGTAGCTGGGTTGCATTTGCAGTATGCAAAGAAAGTAACAGTATTAGCATGAGCTTAGTGGCACATAGCAGCAACACCTACAGTGGCATGTGAAGTTGAGTTCCCATTTACAGTTGTATATATATACTATTTATATAATATCTGAGTTGAGATATATGATATATACGTTTGATTGAGTTTGTATATATATATTTATTATGACAGTTCAGTGTATGTATAGGTTATTTGAGAGTTTGAATTACCAGGTAGATGCATATAGATGAGGGTTTGGGTTCAAATCCTAGAGTCTAGGATTCTTAGTTTCCTGAGAATGTTTGGATGTTTATATGTATTCATATGAAGATGTTATATATAGATATGAGAGTTCCTAGAATTGTAGCCCATACTTGGGGAGAGATAGAGGGAAGGTCAGCTGTGGTAGTGAGTTGGAGTGAAGAGATTTAGTTGTTTCAAATTAAGATAATGTTTCAGATTTGTGAGAATATATGGGAACATACATATTGATACCAGTATACTTGAAGAGGGATTTATATATTTTTGTATATTTAGGCATTGCATTTTGTACTTAGAGATAGGGGTTACCTGACCTTAATATCTGTAGCAGTACTGGGGTTATGTATCAATCCTATAATATGATGTTTCATTTTGTATCCTTATTGCCATACTTGTTACCAGTAAGAAGTTGTTTCAGCATTTGCATCCTGCCATAGGCCAGGGTATTTAGTGGATATATATGTGAGTGTCTAAATTAGAGTATCATATAGGTATAAGTTGAGTGTTGAGTGAAATAGGATGTGAATAGTGAGTTAAAGTTAGTATCCTAAAGCTAATATTGGTTAGTATTGGATAGATGATTAGTTCAGTTTGTTAGTGTGTAGGATGTTGTGTTTGGGTGAGTGTCAAGTAAGGTAAGGATAGGTCATGAGTGAGTGTTAGTATAGGCTAAGTCTGTGTATGATTATTTATGTATATATATGTATGAGGGTTGGATATATATATATATATATATATATATATATATATATATATATATATATATATATATATATATATATATATATATATATATATATATGATGTAATGTGTTTAGTTGGATATATATGTTATAAGATAAATTGGGTTGTAGGTTGTATAAGTATTGTGGGTACTTGATGTAAGGGTATTTATATATGTAATGTGTGATGTGGTTATGTGGTTTATGGTATCATAACCTATACCTTGAAATAGACTATAAATTGACCTAGAATTGACCCAATAGGCCTAATTGAACTTGTTGACTAGAGTTTGACCAAACCCTTGACAGTTAACCAAGTTAGCTTAGATGTTGACCTAGTTTGACTAGAAGGTTGACCAAGAGTTGACTTTGACCTAGATTGACCTAGAATTATGTAGATTGTATTGTAAACTTCATTTATTTCATTTTAAACACATTGTAGCCTGTGTTGCTCTAAATAGGACTCAGTTACTCTAGTTTGGACATCTATATATATCAGTTGCTCAGGTTAATAGGCGAGTACATTCTCTAATCATTTTCGTTCATGATAGTATCTATATTGCCTGCTTTAGACTACTTTACTTGATGCTGACACATTGTTATCACGGACCAGTACTCTATGGATCTTGTCGTGCGATGTTATCCCCTCAGCGGATACATTGGATATTTCATGTTCATGTACTTTACCATGTGCATCGTGTACTCCTTGTATTCGTATTATTCTTGTACAAGTTGTGTGCTCTCATGTACTCTCATGTGCTCACACGTATTTCTTGTTCAAAACTAACCATCGTGTATGTAACATAACTTGATCGAATCCTTGTGTATTGATCGGGGCGGGGGAGTAGAAGTGGTCATGTGATTAAAACCCCTCTAGTGTAACTCGTGTACATGTCTATTATACCTTCGCATATAATGGAGACTCGTAGTATACATCGTGTGCAAACCTATGCCAATCACATGATCATCTTATGCTCTAAAACACCTATATTTAGTATAGTTCATAGTTTCTTACTATATTTCATGATTCAGTTTACTTATCCATATCTCATGTATTTTTTGTACTTCTTTACAGCACGTCATGTATTTTATTCTACTGCTTGTTCTATATTTCCTGCCATATTTTGGATCTGTTTTGGAGATATATGCTCGTTCCTGTCCTGATTGGACCCGTTGACAAAATATTACAGATAACTTGGAGGACCCTTGGTACTACCTTTTATGGAGCTGGCATAGACGACACTTGCGACCTGGACCCTCAAGATGATCCAGTTATACTGAGGAGACTACCATAGTTCTTAAGCTAGATTGCTAGGCTTGTCTTTCTTATTTGTGTTGTCTTGAGTTTGTATTATTAGATATTGTAGTAGTGTTGATAACATTTAGACTTATTGCATTTTTGGTTGTTTCTCATTCTGTGGATTTTATATCTATCTTATCGTGCCATTTATCGACCTCTAGTTTATGTGAATGAGTTATATCTTCTGAGATTGTCCTCCGTTCGGAGAGTATATTATATTGTGTTTAGTTGTGGTTGTGACCTAGAACAGCATTCTACCGTCGACACTGCGGCGTAGGCTGGACGTACCCACGTACTTGTTCCCCAAAAGCGGGTATGGGTCATGACAATTTAGGTCATTGGACCATCTACCATAAAACTTGACCTAACTTCCAATTTAATTTCGAGGGTCGACATCGATCCAACCCAATCAACCCAATATATGGTTTTTACCTATTTTGATTCTACTACACACGTGCCACTCATATGCCATCCAAGAGCTCCCGCGTGCTATTATTTCATCAATGATCATAAATAATTTAATTTGTAGTCATGATCGCACCAAGCCGACACCTAGCCCAATCGAACCTAAACACCCGACCCAATTTCTTTTGGCCACTCACATGGCCCCCTTTGGCACTGTATGTGAGAAAGTGTCGTCCTCTTGTAAACCCCCTCTTTTATTTAATTATTTGCTAGCATTACAATTTTAAAATATTATTAACCAATATCTATACCTATGCCATAGCCTAATTTGCTTTGTCACTAGTGTAGACAGATAACCGAATAATTATGTATATATACATACACATGTATAATCTTGAGGGTATATATATAAATATGTTATAGGGCATATATATACATGATTAGAGTATATAAATGTATATATATACTTAAGAAAATATAGACACACACACACACACACACACACACACACACACACACACAAATATATATATATATATATATATATATATATATATATATATATATATATATATATATATATATATATATATATACAAAAAAATACACACACACACACACACACACACACACACACACACACACACACACACATATATATATATAAATATATATATATCTATATCTATATATTGTAGAGTCTATATAAATATACATATATAATTAGAGTGTATAAATGCATACATATTAAGAGTATATATATTATTTATTTAGAGTATATAGTATTTATTTAGAATATATATTATTTATTTAAAGTATATATAGTATTCATGTAGAGTATTTATATTATTCATTTAGATTATATATATACATGTATATGTATATCCATATATATTTCTTGGATTATATATATGAATATTTATATATATATTTTCTATGCTAAACTAACCCAACAGCCCCTACATTCTCGGCCTAGTAAAGAAGCCCACGTCTCCTTATGGCCAGCGGATCCGGGTCGGACAGGGTGACCAAAACAAAACCCAAACCCTACCCGGTGTTGAAAATGAACCATCACTGTTCATCTCATTCGTTTAACTCTACGCGCAGAGCACAGTACTCCCTTCGCTGCCAAGCTACAGGCAACGCCAAAGCACGCTCGTACGAGCATGACCAGCCTCTCGCACACCCCCTCTATATAAACTTGCTCACTCTCTATTTATAACCACCATTCTCTCCAATCTTAAACCCTAGTAGCCACCCAAGCCTTCCCTTCTTCCTCTTCCTCCAATGGCAGTCTTGCTGCTGCTGCGACTTGTACCGCATCCTCGCAGCCAACGTCGCAGCCTCTCAATGTGATGTCACAGCCCGCGTGGCCGTCACGCACATGTGCAGCCATGCTATACTAGCAGCGTGTGATCCCCGCACAGTAGGTATGCGGAGGGGGCGATGATATCCAACCATCGTCGCGACCACCTCCCACACAGGTGTACGACCTCGACAAACCCGCATGTGACATACTCGACGTCCCCATTGTGATACATAGGCTAATCCTGTCGTTTGCACGGGATCCCGTCGTGACGCGCACGAAATCGAATCCAGAATCGTATTTCGGGACAACAATTTTAGACAAATTTTTTGGATAATCCGACTATTCGATCGTTGATCCAATTTATCCATCTCAATCTCGGTATATACCTTTTCGTTCATCTAAATTTTTAGCCGTTAATTCAATCGTTTGATAAATGAAAACCGGCCACCAAGTTGACCATTTAAATTACGTTTATTTTGGACAGTTTCGTAGAGCCAACTTCGTGGATTTGTTTCTCCGCCATCGTAGCTCTGTTCGATCTACCATTTGTTTCTGTGCAAAGCAAGCATAACCACCTTTTTGCCATAAAAATTTTACCATCGTAGGATGTCGTTTGGTTGATTAAAATTGACACCAAAGTTGGCATCTCGAAACCAAAATTTCCAAGTTGGAAAATTCTAATTTTGGACCTGAGAATCCAGATTCCAATTCTGATGCCACCAGTAGACTCGTGGCAGCATTTTACCTAGAATTCATATATAATTTGCTGAGTTTGGAGCAACGTGGCACCAGCACGCATTACGATGCAAATCGGATCCTACAATCTGGGTCAACAGATCATTTTGAGATCGGCTCATCAGAATCTAATTATGAATATACAGTTGGGTTTGTATTATCATTCTGGACTCCTTAACATATACTTTGGTAGATTTAGATGACTTTGGCTCCGACATGTATTTTCGTACAAATTGAATTCTAAAGTTTGGGTCAACGGGTCATTATGAGAACAGTTCATCGGAATCTAATTTCGGATATACCGTTGGATTTATATCGTCATTCTGGATTCGTACACATATAGTTTGGTAGGTTTAGAGGACTTTATTTTGGCATATTTTTTAGTACAAATGGGTCCAACGGTGGACCGCATTTTGATCCAAAATTACTGTTTTGCCCCTGTGTCTAGAATTGGACTTATGGATAGTCTATCCTAACTATTATCTTATTCTGGAAGCATTTATGAAATTTGTTTCAGCATCCAAGGACATCTGCGGAAGTCCTACTATTGTTGCTTTTACTTGGTTTGAGGCTTTCGCCTACAGGACATTATCCGATCGTTGCCTCACCCTGAGGCAAGTATACCTTGCCACTATGTTATTTCTTTTGTTATATTTCATGTCTTACTACTTTATTGTTATTTTACAATTGCACGTTCGATTATAAGTCTGGGTGCAAGCAGCGAGATACCTTGGTCGTTACTTGCCAGCCTGGTTCATTAGCGACTACCCATGTACTACAGAATGGATACACTAGTATCTTGCTGGACCCTGACACATGCTTGGATACGAAGATGTGATATAGAGATACAGAGATATAGAGATACAGGACATGTACCACCGCATTCGATTGATCATCAGTACGACAAGGATGTACGATGGTATAGTTCATACTAGATGCTTTCATTATGACATATTAGGCCCTGCACTGGAGATTGTGCGTGTCGTAGAGTCGACTCGCACTAGATACATTGGGTGGGGAGGACAGTTACTAGACGGAGGGCTACTATTGATACTTGTCATTGACAATAAGGCAGTTCGTATGAACCCTACTGCGAGATGATCTCTGGTTAGGAGACCTCTATTAGTCGAAAGTTGTTCTCAGTGCATTTACACATAGTCATAGAACACCCTCCATGGTTTTTCTCTTATTGTAATGCCCCAATCCTAAATTATATAGGACTAGTATACGTAAACATGCCAGCTATATATTAAACAGACACCATCCCAACTTGATTATGTATATGTTGTCTACAATATGGTATCATGTCTTATGTAAAGTCAAACTATATTGTTTGCCATAAAAAAATCAAAGACAGGTATTACAGAACACAAAAATTGATTGCAAACTCACTTGTACAAAGAAGAGCCTAGAAAAAAATCCTAGGAAACTATCTAAGTACAATTGTTTAGTTTTGATTCTGGGGGTGACGGTGGAGGCTCGGGAAAGTGCTATTAACACTGCCTTACTCCGTGGACTATCTGATGCAGTCTCTAGCTCGTGAAGAAATTACTTTTTTTCTTGAAGGCTGCCAGCCTTTTGCAGGGGAGTGGCACCCTGCTATTTATAATAGAATGTATGTTGGGCCGCATAGACATCCTGCGACCACGTGGCTGATTAGCACACGAAGACCCGCTCTTTGGCTGCCATCTGTCGATTTCTTGGGATTTTGTTGCAGCAAATCTGGGTAGTTAGGGATGGGCAGATTGCCACGTGTCCTGTTGCGGGAAGCTATATAGTTTTCTCAGTCTTTGACCTGTATTTTGGCCGCATAAAGCTCATGTGGCCTGGATCACAGTTACTCTTGGATGCATAAAGTTTGGAGATTTTGGGGCCACATAAGTCTGAGCCGCATAAGGTTCATGCGGCTTAGATGACACTCTTCTGGCCACATAAAGACGTACGAACCCTGCTTTTGGGCGACGTCTCATGTCTTATCTTTTTGTTGAAGTGTCAAAGCTGCCATTTTTGTTAGTTTTGTCAGGACTTGTCAGCTTTATCAGTCGGACTGCTCCTTTTGTCCGCATATCTTCATTCTGCAGCAGTTTGTCGACGGGCCGCATATGTCATTGAACCAGTCATGCGGCTTTCCTTCATGTGGACCTGTTTGACCCAAAGTTCCTATACGGCAATTTATAATCCGTATGAACCCATATTTTTCATGCTTATACAATACCCCCTTCAAAGTTTTCAAATTACAAATTTGGAATACTTTGAAAAAGAAGCATGAAAATATGTTAAGCCGTAGGGAGTCTTCTAGTTACAGGAAGTTTTTCGAACTGCAGAGAGATCTTGAGTCACAGGGAAATTCTGAGCCGCAGAACAAATCTTGAGCCGCAGGGACACTTCGGGCCGCAAAGAGCCTGCCAGCTGTCACTGCTGCATTTAATTTTCCTGATTCGGTTGTGGGTCTATTTTCGAGATGAAGTCGATAGTAACTGGGGATAAAGTCCCCAAACGTCGTCATTATCTTTAATGATCTCAAGAACCGAAGAGACGCTCGACGATTATTAGGGATAAAGTCCCCAAACGTCGTCTTTATCCTTAATGATCTCGAGAATCGAAGAGTCTCCTTTCGGCAACTCTATAAATAGGAGTCATTCAGAGAGAAAGATTTTTCTCTTTCACCTTCTCCTCTTTCGACTTTACCATACTTTCTGCTATGGCTCCAAAAGCTTCTAGGTCAACTGGTGCGACGGCCAAAGGGAAGAGACTAGCTTCTCCGTCGAGAGCAACAGACGCTCCTTCCATTCATTCTGACGTGCAACTTCCTCTCAAGAGTAAGGATGGTGAGCAGAAGATGACCGAAATTTTAAAAGGCTATAGCGCATATTTTCATGCGAGGGCCTGTCTTATACTGCCCCTGCTTTAAGCCTGGTCGATGCATGCCCTATCTCATTTGGACCACATGTGTTATGAGTGCCGCATGGACCGAGCCGCATGACTGTTGTTCATTCGAACTTGAACCGCACAAGTGCCTTCAGATTGATCTGTATGAATATTTCATGACCGAGCCGCATAAGTGCCGCATAAGCACTTTATGATCGGGCCACATGAATACTGTAAAGTTGGGCCGCATGATTGCCTCGTGATTGATCCGCACGAGTATTGGGCCGCATGAGTTTTTTATGTCTGAGCCGTATGATAATGACTGAGCCGTATAAATGCTGCATGAGTACTTCATGAAGTCGGCCTCACGACTTCGGGCTGTATGAGTTCTGTTTTGGCTGGGCCGCATAACTGGCTAGACCGCATAACAGAGTTTTTTGTTTTCTTGGTGCTAAATCCCCTTTTTCTCATGTTTTTGTAGGGATCTAGCTAGCAAACTTCTTCAGGATCGGTGTCGGTGATGGAGTGAAAATACAACATTCTGGTGCCTACATCAGACAGCTCAAAACTTTTCATGCTTCGGAAGAGTTTTCCCCACGCCTTTTTGGCATACACATCAAACAACTCAGGACTCTTCATGCTTCGGAAGAGTTTTTCCCTAGTGGTAGGAAGAGCCTTTATACCTCGGAGAGTTGGATGGTGGTCAGGTGTCGTTATAAATGTCCTGTCTTCACGGCTCTCAAAGTAGGCAAAACCACAGTCAGGGGCCATGTTTTGAAAGTATGGTCCTTCGGGGGAGCGGGGCTAAGGCATCTGCAACATGGAGGAGAGGATAGCATACTATATTTTCCCTCCTCCCGGCAGCTCCTTGGAGATTCAACAGCTTCGTTTGCTTCTCAACAGTAAAACATGACTTCTTTCGAGGGCCACGAAACTGCTTGAAGACGAAGTGCTGTCAAACCAAAATATGTATTGCCAGATTTTCCTTTCTTTGCTGTCGATGTAATCCTATGAATGTAACTGATCTTGAATAAGCCGAGTATGTTCAATCCATTCTTTATTTGTGGTATTTTGGGATGCTTGTACTAGAAAGCCTAATACAGCATTTGTATTTGATAAAGGACATCCCACTGGGGGATTTTTGTTGTTGAAATATTGCCCTTTTGTGCATCTGGAAATACGAGCAAATAGATTTGAAAGATATTTTGTGGACCTACTACTCTTTGATACACCGATGGTATGAGTAATAGATTAGGATAATTTTTGTAGACTTATTACCATTTTTTTGTACTAGCGATACGAGTACTGATAATAAGTGGAGAGAAAACTGACATATTTACTCAGAGGTAATGAGGACGTGGTGAATATGGGTCTGAAGTAGAGCCTCCCTACTCAGAGGTAATAAAGACATGGTAAGGGTAGGCATAATAGGGGTACACAGAACAACTCAGAGGTGCTATCAACGTAGAAGTTCTATGCATTGGGTGATTTGTTTGTGATGGATGGGAAAACAACTCAGAGGTAATATGGACGTGGTTGTTTTCTTTGTCGGAGGAATTTTGTGGACCTATTACCCTTTTTGTGCACTGATGATGCGAGTAAAAGATTAGGACAACTTTTATGGACCTACTACCCTTCTGCGCATTGTTGGTGCGGACAATAGATTTTGAGGCAAATTCTTGGTGGAAAAAAGTTATGACCAGGAAGTTCATAGATATGACCAAGAGATGAGATATGAATTCATTCGTAGTAGTCAGAGAGTAAGTTCAGTGGTACCTGAGGGTATATAACTCAACAATCTGGGAGATTTGAAGTCAGTGTGTAAGTTCAGCGATACCAGAGGGTATATAACTCACAATCTGAGAGATAGAAGGTGTTATTTAGACATAGTATTTCTTGAGGTACTTGCCGTTGATGGGAATCATGAGCAAGTCTCCATTTTGTTTTGCGAGACGGTACGCGTCGTTGGAGAATACGGTCTCGACGATGAACGGACCCTCTCATTTAGGCTGGAATTTGTCGGGGGTCTTGTGAGTCATGACCATTGGTCTGCGAATGGCCAAGACAAAATCACCGACTTAGAATATTCTCTGTTTGACTTTCTTGTTGAAAGCCCGAGAGATGCGCGCTTGGTAGAGCTCTATGCTTTGTTGAGCTTGTAAATGCTTCTCATCTAATGCTTCTAACTCTTGTAGCCGTCGGCGGTAGTTATCGTCCCCTGTTAACCAATAGGTAAGGGCCACTCGAAGTGAGAGAATTTGAGTCTCCAATGGGAGGACTGCCTCACTCCCATAAACCAAGGAGAATAGTGTATTCCCTGTAGCTGTTCGAATTGTCGTACAATACGCCCATAAACACTCGCCAAGCTTTTCGTTCCAGTCGCGTATGTTTGCAGATACAAACTTTTTGCGGAGTTTGATTATGGTTTTGTTGAAACCTTCAGCCAGACCGTTGGTCGATAGATTATATGTTGTCGAGGCCATGTTCTGAATTCGATTTTTGTCACAGAATCGATAGAAAGCGTGGCTTGAGAACTGCGGACCATTGTCGTGAATAATCCTCCGGGGCAGTCCAAAACGATAGATGACGTGATGTTTTATAAAACTAATCACGTTCGATGTCTTAACCTCTGCCAATAGAACAACTTTCGCCCATTTGGAGAAGTAATCGGTGATTGCAAGTATGAACCGATGCCCTCTAGACGACGGTGGGGTGATTGGCCCAATGATGTCCATTCCCCATGCTTCGAATGGCCAAGAGGCCACTGTCGGATGCAAGAATTCAGATGGCAAATGTATAAAATCTGTATGGATCTGGCAAGCCTTATATTTTTTTGCATAATCAACTGTATTTGTAACCACTGTGGGCCAGTAATAACCCATCCGGCGAAGACGATCTTACAATTTTGGGCCAGGTTGATGAGCCCCACAAGTATCGTCATGAGATTCACGTAGGGCTTCTTTGGCTTCTGCATTTGACAGGCATCATAGTAGTAGCCCATCGTAGGATCGTCGATATAACATTTTTGTCTCCGTATCGTAGAAGAATCTGAGGGAGCGACTTCTGATTGAAGTTGCTTCCTTCACATTCTATGGCAGAATTCTATAGACCGCAAAGTCGATAAGCGGGCATCTCTAGTCTTGTATGTCGTTGGTTATCTGGACAGAATAACTCATACCCAATTGAAGATTATTCCTGGGGCAGACCAGTTTATGGCCTATTATGTCGACTAGATGATGAGTATTATTTGGAAGCGCCAAGGAAGCGGCGAGACCTGCTAGAGCATCGGCTTCAATATTTTGGAGCCTAGGAACGTGCTCTATAAAGAACCCCTCCAAGGTTGTAATGATGGCAATTGCTGTCTGATAATAGGAAATTAGGTCCTCGTTGCAAACCTCGTATGAACCTCGGATCTGGTTAACAACCTACTGCGGGTCACCATATGCTTCCAGGTACCTGATTCCTACTTCTTTTACGAGTTGGAGCCCGATGACTAGATCGTTATATTCGGCTGCGTTGTTCGAACAGGGTTCTGTATGAGAATACGCCCAAGTGACTACTAATCCCGATGGAGAAACTAATACCACCCCGGCTCCAACGACGATATCACCTTGTGGCCCCGTTCTTGAATCACCATCGAAGAACATTCGCCAGATAGCGTCGTGTGAAGTCATGTTCGAGGTGATGACTTTATCAGAAATTTCTTCATAAATTCTGGCAGTTTCTGAGCCGGGATGAGCTGCTAAGAAGTCAGCCAGGGCTTGACCTTTAATAGCCTTCTGTGGAACAAAAATCATGTCGTATGGGGATAATAGTATCGCCCAGGTGGCTAGACGAGAACTGAGTACGCCTGGCTTGGTCATGAGAACCCTGAGAAGATTAACTTGTGAAACAACATGGATGGTCTGCCCTGCTACATAGTGTCATATTTTCTGAATGGCAAATACTAGGGCAAGGCACTCCTTCTCCACGACGGTGTACCTATGTTCCGGTCCTACCATCATCCGGCTGAGATAGTAAGTGGCTTGTTTATGTCCCGCGTTATTATTCTATGCTAGCAGAGCACCGAGGGAATGTTCTATCGCCCGTACATAGAGCAAGAAGGGCTTTCCGTCGACTGGGGCTACCAGTATTGGCAGATTCATCAGGTACTCCTTAATATCATCGAAGGCACGCTAGCATTCCTCGTTCCATACAAAAGAGACACCTTTCCTCATGAGCTGAGTAAAGGGTTAACATCGCCCTGAGAGGTTAGATATAAACCTCCTGATGTAGGCTAGTCTTCTCTGAAGGCTGCGGAGTTCGCGGAGATTCTTTTGTGGATTCATCTCCAGGATTGCCTTTGTTTTGTCAGGATCTATGTGGATGCCCCAGGAGGTAATGACGAAGCCCAAGAACTTTTCGCTGGACACCCCCAGGAAGGACTTGGTGGGATTCATCTTCAGGTTGTGTGCCCGCATGAGGCCGAATACTGTACTCAAATCATGTAAATGATCATTTTTGGAGCGACTCTTGACGACGATGTCGTCAACGTAACATTCCACCATCATGTGCAAATGATCTCTGAAGATGACACTCATAGCCCGTTGATATGTTGTATCGGCGTTCGGAATGACGTATGCTTCTCATCATCAGGAGACATCTTGATTTGATTGTATCCTGAAAAGCCATCCATAAAGGACATGCGCTCGAAACCATACGTGTTATCGATCATTATGTTGGTGATCGGGAGAGGGAATTCATCCTTAATTCAGATTGCAGAAATCGATGCAGATTCAGATTTTTTTCGTTCTTCTTGATGACTGGCACTATATTGGCTATCCAGTCTGGGTGCTGCTCTTCACGGATGAAACCGCTAGCTATAAGCTTATTTACTTCTGCTTCAATTTAATTCATGACGTCCGGACGAAACCGTTGCTGCTGCTGTTTGACTGGTTTTACGTCTGGATAAATATTGAGCTTATGAAGTACAATCTCGAGGTTTATTCCTGGCATGTCTTCATAGCTCCAGGCAAAGACGTCGATGTATTCTCTGACGAGTTGTAACAATGACCCCCGTTCGTCGTCTGTCAGACTTTTACTGATAAAGATTAGCTTTGGAGAGGTTTCATCGTTGAGGTTAACTTGCATAACCTTATCCTCAGTGGGAGGATTACGAAGTTCGAAGCATTTTTTCCATTGTGCGTCTAGTTGTTGGACTCGCGGCTCCAACTCAAGTGGTTCAAGTAGGTCTTCGTCTTCCTCTTTAATATGAGCGGATGTCATATTGACAGATAATGTCTGTCTGAATATATCGCCAATACTGCTATCGGAGTCGTAAATGGGTGACTTGGACGAATGGGAGTGCCACTCGCATTCTTCATCAGAACTTTCGGGCGTTGTTGATGGAGTAACATACCCGAGGCCACGTCTGGAATTGAGATAATGATCCTAAGTTTTCCCTGCCGGTGCCGGTGGCTGTAGAGGCAACCGCCAACCACTGCCATGATTTAGACCCGGGGTAGCCTCCATGTCGTACCCCTGCTTTTGCATGAAGTATTTGGCTTGAGGACTATACAAGTAGAGCGGTAGTCATCCAGTGTCGGGTCCGAGGTCGGACTCTTATAGCGTAAAAGATTGAGGACCTTCTTTTCGGCCAAAGATGATTGTGTGATCCCATCCTCTTTTGTCTGGGACCGGGAAGTAAGCGCCTTTTACGGGAGCAAGTTGATTTGGGATATGGACGGTTGTCACATGTGCGTGCATGCTAATGTCTAGATAGTCCCATACGGCATACGTTAGATTAGGCTTATCACACTCAGAATAGTCTAACGGCAGCCTCTTATTGATAAAATAAGGAATTTTATCCACAGGGACTACATCATCAGGAGAGGGGCTATCCACCTGTGTAACCACGTATTTGACGAGTTCTCCGTCCTTCTTGGCTACCCGGCCCTGCGAGCTTAGAGTTCGGGATGCTGTCTTGCACAACTTGATCACCAAGGGTTCTGCTTGAGGTATTGACTTGCCTGGGAGTGTTGGATCGACACTTGGTTGCTGGCTCGTCTTGGGAAGACGGATGGCAATTGGCTCGGCAAGAGATTTTGTGTCTTTCGGTCGCCTTGGAGCAGATTTTGGCAGTCGGATTACCATCGGTGTTACAGAGGGCCTCACATCTTCCTGTTACCTTTGATTGGACTTTGGCAGCCGGATCACCATTGGTCCTATGACAGGTTTTGGCTCCTGGCTGGATCTTGGGAGAAGGATGACCATTGGTTCCGACTGCGTAGGTGTGACAGGGGAACGGAGCACCTCTTTATGCAAGGTTGCGACAAGGGGTGCGGCCTTGCCTGGTTTTCGGGCTTGAAGACGAATCCTCAAGGGTTCTTCTGGCCCTGTGATAACTTCCAGCTCGTCGGTTATATGTTTCTTGGATTCATCATATAGACAAGCCTCCGAAGTGTAATAAGATTTAACCCCTTTGAAGGGATCAATGTCGACGAATTCAGTTTTTACGGAACCGTGCTTACTGACATACTTGAAACACTGGTGGAGGGTGGATGGCACGATCATATAGTCATGTATCCACGGACGTCCCAGGAGGATGTTGTAGGAGGTGTCTGCATCTATGACGTAGCAGGTAACTTCCGTCTTCAAAGCACCAATATGACACTTCAACCGGATCTTCCCCAGAGGATAGCGTCTTTCCGAGTTAAAACCGCTGATGGCAGTGTTGGTTGCTGCTAGCCGATGCATAGGGATGCCAAGGAGTTGGAGCAAACTTTTCGGCATGATGCTTATTGACGAGCCAGGGTCGATATGCATCCGATCCACCTTGAAGTCGCCTATGTATCCAGTATAGTACAAGGGGCGATCATGCAAGTTAGTCTTAATCAACATGTCCTACGGAGTAAATACGAAGTTGGGCAATATATCTGCGCTATAGCCACACTGTGAATCTGCTGGCGGGTCTTCCTCTGGAGGCTTGACCTGGGCTAAGTAGGCGTCAGCATTCTGGAGTGCTTTGCTTAATACGACATGAAGATCCTTGGAGAGCCTTAGGAGCTCGTATAATGACAACTTTGCTGGTGTACTAGCCAATTGTCCTAATATGTCAAAGTTGTAAGGTCTCTCCAGTCCCTGAGGTGCATCATTGCGGAGTGGCCTATCGAAGCGGGTCTCCTTTGTCTTAGACTTATCCACCAATGGAGGCTGAGATGACCTTGGAACATCAGAGGGAGGCAACGTTCCTGGCTGAGGATCTTCGATTGAACTATCTTGTCACCCCCAGTTTTCAGAAACAGGAGTATTTTTGTCATTTTTTATTTTTGAATATTTTTAAAATTTATTTTATTATTTATGATATTATTTTAGGGTTGAAATTTATTTTATTATTTAATATAATGTTTTTGAGTTATTTGAGTCGGGTTCGAATTTTAACTCAATCCGACTTGAAACGGGGACCCGGGGGATAGTTTGACTCTATTGGGACCCACACACTAGTTAGGCATGGCCTATATAATATTAATTTTAGTCCACATGATATTAATTTTAGTTAGTAGCTAGACTAATTATTTATGGATAGGTTTAGTTTAATTAGAGACTTAAAACTAGACTAAATTGACCTCAACCTTTAACCCATTCCTAATTTAAATCAAATAGATTAGTGGAGGGCATTTTGGACATTCAAATAGGGGACACCTCACCCTTTTTGGGCAGCCACCTATGGGGGGATAAGGAGTGGGTCACTCCTTCATTCATTTGTTTTCATCCACTTTCTCTCTCTTGTTCTTCCCCAAATTAATTTAGAGATGAAACTCCATTGATTTTATCTCCAAATCAACTCCTTCTTCCACCAAATCTTTTTCATTTCTCCTCTACTCCATGGTTAGAGGGTGCTAGACAAGTTGGGAGGATTCGGAGCTCGTTCGTGTCCTTTTAGAATCTCTACGTGTCGGTGTCGTGTCGGAAGAATTTTTCTTTGAATCTCTCTCCCGGAAGGTATAATCTCTCCTCTAATCCATTCCTACATGCATATAGAAATATTTTGAACCCATAGGAATGACCCCCATTGTTGTATCTCCATTTGTGTCCATTTTGTGTCCATTTAGAGGTCATAGGAGTGTCCTTTGTGTTGTGGTTGTATCCATGTGGGAAAACCCCAAATTTGGACACACTATGTGTTGTTGTTATGTATGAATGAATTATTACATGTTTAATCTCATATTTTTGTATTGGAGATGTGTTCTATAGTGTCTCATATATATATATTAGTGTAGAGAGTGAGTTCTTGATATATTATGTTATATACTTGTGTTTCTTTTGTCTCAAACTACCTAAATTCGTCATAATATTTATCTACGTTTTTAGTAGCAATAGCAACTTAGAAATGTCATAACTTTTAGCTTAAAACTCCGATTTATCTTCTGTTTTTTTTAAAAGAACCATATCGAAGTTATCTTTCCAAATATATATTTTAATAAGCCAAATTCGTTTTAAAACTTTCTGTAAAATTATTTGAGTGTCAGCTGTACGAAAGATGAACGTGTTTCGGTGTTTTCGCGATTTCGGGAGCTTCCGGACACCAAAATGTGATCCGTTTAAAGTTTCGGAAAGCTAACACGAAGAGCTACAACAAACTTTAATCCTTGAATTTAGTGAAGGCCCAATTGGTGCAGTATTGATTTTAATTAGAAGAGTGACTATACGATATATGCATTTTGTGTAACCTATGAGCCTATGTAGTATGGATATTAAATGAATATAGAGTATGTAATACATGATATGTTAGATGAATAAAATAATATATATATGATATATATTCTTTTTACATTAATGTATATATATGGTTGAATGCAAGCATGTAGGAATGCAATTAATATAATGCATATAAGCAATGCATAAATGCATGAATGAAAGAATGATATACAATGTATACATAAAAGTATATAATGAATGCTAGATATGAATGCAAGATATATATGTAATGATAGATATGAATGTATAATGTATAAATATTGTAATACAATATATAATGATAACAAGTATGGTAATGTAGAGTATATGATGCAAGCATGGATGAATGAAGGAAATACATTTATATAGGTAATATAAAATATAATATATGAAGGCAAGCATGCAAGATTATATATTGTATCCATATATGATGTATTCAACTTAAAGATAATGTAATATATGAAAGGAATGAATGATAATATATAACGTGATATGTAAGGTAATGCAAGGTATGAAACATATGATGTGTGCATGTTTGTATGTCTCTATGTTAATGTATAAAATGATAAGAATATACAATGTATGCATATGTATAAAACATGTAGGTAATGCATAGATGCATGAATGAAATGAATGTTTGTAATATGTTAATATAAATACAAGTATCTAATATGCATGAATGTAAGTATAATATAATACAAGTATACATATATGTATCATGTAATGTAATATACATGATATGTATGTATGCATGTATACAATGTAAGTATGTATGTATGTATGCATTTCTATAAACTGAGTTAACCTATAACCTTTTACACACATTCATTCATACATCCTTTGACATCATGTATCCCATGTCACATACACCTACCTACTACTAAATTTTAGAACATTAACACATATCCTTTCACACATGCCAAACACACACATACTCACTTACTCTTTTACCTCTCTTTCTCTCTCTCTCTCTCTCTCTCTCTCTCTCTATATATATATATATATATATATATATATATATATATATATATATATATATGTATGTGCCTATATATATAGCTTTTCTATATATATCTATGTATATGAATATGTGAATGTGAATAATATATATACATTATATGACTAAGTTTGTGTGCCTTGTTAGCTTATGGTTTAGTTTTGTACTTGGTTTAGTAAGTGACTTAGGGTATGAGTTAATAGCTATCTTGGATACTTGATTTGTATATACTTAGTTTGTTTAGACCTAGAATTGACTAACTAGACTAGTTGACCAATTGTTGACCCAATCCTAGCTAGTTTGACCACAGTTGACTAGAGTTGACCTAGTTTGACTTTATAGTTGACCAAAGTTGACTGACCTAGATTGACTTAGAATCATGTAGATTGTATTATAATTTCAATTACCATATAAATTGAACTCTTTATAACCTATATTGCTATAACTAGGACTTTGTGACTCCAGTTGGCCGTCTTTTCATATCAGCTGTTCAGGGTATCAGACGAGTATATTCTCTGATCATTTCATATCCTGTATTAGGAGTATATTTTCTGCTTTAGATTATTTTACATGATGCTGACACGTTGGAAACACGGATTAGTACTATATGGATCTTGTTGTCCGATGTTATCCCCTTAGCGGATACATCGGGTATTCGTGTTCGTGTACTTTATCGTGAGCATCGTGTACTCCTTGTATTCGTGACATTCGTATACAAATTGTGTAAAATCGTGTATATTTATGTATTCACATGATTTCGTGTGCGGACTATACTTCGTGTGCAATAACATAACTTAGCTAGATCCTTGTGTATTGATTGGGGCGGGGGAGTAGAAGTGGTTATGTAATCAATCCAGTAGATTACTCGTGTACAACCTCTGTAGATTACTCGTGTATAACATCGTGCCATTTACATAACCATCTTGTTCTCTGAATCACTAGTCACTGATAGTTCTCTATATATTGTAGCTATTTACTTACAGTCTCTCTCTTTTACATCATGTTGTTTTTCAATTTCCTGTATCTTACTCTCTTGTATGCTTTATATTTCCTAGCCTGTTATAATTTGTTGAGATGTACTGTACTCGCTCCTATCCTGACTGGACCTGTTGATAAATTTTACAGATAGCTTGGAGATTGTCTGCTAGCCTAGAGGAGACACAGTAGAGGTTGTATAGATAGTTATTTCAGTCATCTTGAGTTGTACTATTATATGGATTACTGTATTTGAGCTTTGAAATGTTTTCTGGTTTTGTGTATCTTAGACACTTAGACTTCTGGATTGTATCTCTATGATTTTTGTTCTGGTTATCTATCTTTTATCATGCTCTACCTTAGTTGTGATTGAAACTATATCTGCTATGTCACCTCCATTCGGAGAGTATATACTGTACATGTACCTTTATATTATTAGATGTTGACCTAGGACAGTGTTCTACCGTCGACACTGCGGCGTAGGCTGGACGTACCCACGTCTCGTGCCCTTACTCTAGGGTACGGGTCGTGACATATCTCGTGCGGGCTGGACTTGTGCTCCAGACCGGGTAACAACGGCTGCAGCTTCCTCAGCCTCGGCTGAAATTGTATGGCAAGATCTAGACTTCCTGCCCTTTTTCTTGCTGGTAGGAGATGACACCCCCTGGGTAACTTCGGGCACTAAGTCTGGATGCACCCATATGAGCTCTCCTCGTGATTTGGTGAGGGGTACCAATCCAGATGTCTAGCTCCGGACGGGTGGAAGATTAGTAACCTCCATCATTGCCCGGAGGATAGGTATTACCCCGTATGGAGTGCTTATTGGAGAGAAGTTGCCGAACTGAATAAATACTATGTTTGCCGCTACGGTAACCTCTTCAAAGTCTATCGACAGAGCTTTGAAGTTGATAAGACTCTGAATATACAGCTTCAATTGGAAGCAATCCTGGGTGGCATGATGGACATAGAGGCGGAAGAGACAATACTTTGGGTCCTCCATTTCTGCTGTTCGAGGCTCGCACCTTGGTAGAGGGAGCTAGATCCTACCCCCTTACAAGAGCATATCGAAGATAGGTTTGACAGAACTATCTTCAAATGAGTAATTGATTTTGGGCCACGGACCTTCCGTCTGTTTTTGTTTGGGCTTCTGAGTCGCATCAGTGACCATGGCATGTTTGCCCTTATTATCCCGGTTGGTGGTGGTGCCACTGTTGTTGTTACTAAAGGTGGAACCAGGACGTCTGCCCTTATCTTTTTTGTCTGAGATGTGTAATCCCTGCTGGCGAGCCTTCTTCAGTTTTGCCTCTGTATTGGTAGCACTTATGATGAAGGTCGTCCAATCCCTGAACTGATCGTCACCCATCCAGAGGCTAATTGTAGGAAGCAGCTTCTTCTGGCAGATTTCAATCAAGGAGCTCTCGGGGTTGCCTTGGGGCAATCTCATTGCGGTTTGGCAGAACCGCTCGATATAGTTCCTCGTTAGCTCCCTCTCTCCCTGAACGACGTCCATGAGAGACGACATCGTTATGTCATGCCCAACTTCATAAAATCTTTCCAAGAACATGTGTTTTAATCCGTCAAAAGAGTAAATGCAGTTGTCGGGAAGGTTGCGGTACCAGTCGAATGCGATCCCCTCTAATGGTCCGATGAATAATCGTGTAAGGATGGCGTCACTATGAGGCAAGTGGTCGGTTGGGACTTCAAAGTAAGTCATATACCGACTAGCAGAGGTCTTTTCATCATAAGAATCGATATGGAACGGCTTGTACCGTAGTAGAAAAGGTACATCTCTCCATGCAACGGGATATGGCTGCCGTATTCTGAGATCCCGAGAGGAGTCTCGGGCATTGAATATCGTTCGAAGCTCCTGGACTTCCCTTCTTGCCTCCTTGGCTTCATCTGCAGATGAAGGAACGGATGCTGCTAAGGGATCATCACCCAACGGAGGGGCGGTCATGTTGGAGTCCGCGTTGACTATGGGTCCCAAGCTTGTTTGCCTGGGCGTCCTTGCTGGTTGAGCTGGTAAGGCGGCTTTTGATCTCGTCCACGTTCTTGACCAAAGACAGGAGCATGGCTTCCAGTACTTCTAGTCGTTGTCGGTCAGAAGGTGCTTTATGATCATCGTCAGTCATAAAGACTGTCCCGATACCACTACAACAAAAAGACCTATTAATGACGCTTGATAAGTATTTTCATGACGGCTGATGTGGAAGCGTCATCAAAGTTTAGCAAGACTAGAATATGACGATTTATATTAAAAACGTTATTGATAGTGCTCCAGTGATACGAGCGTTATAAAAAAAGCACGAAAATTTAAGTCGAAATCTCGACTCCCCCGCAATTCTCCTGCACTTAAGAAAAATTCTAAAACCTCTCTCTTTTTCCTTCTCCTTCCGCTCCCCAACTCCCCTCAGCCCACTCCCCGCTCCCCAACTCCCCTCAGCACGCTCCCCGCTCCCCAATTTCCCTCAGCCCGTTCCTCACCTCCTTCGGTTACAGACTCCATCGCAGAGGGAAGGTTGTCACCGGCGCAGCCTTCACCACCGGTTTGTCCTAAAATCTCGATCATTGCTTATTTATGCCCTAAATTTTGCCTCAAAATGATTTTAGTAAAATCTCCTAATTTTTGACAACCATATATGTATCCATCTCTCCAAAATTAGGGTTCTTTTAGGGTTTCCCGACGTCTCCGTCCACGTCAGCGATGATCCGAAAAGGGCTACATCATCGTTGACTTCTCTTGATTAAGTGAGTGATTTTGATTTGGATTTTTTTCCTAAAAAAAGATTTTGTTGGGAATTGTTCTATGTGCGCTTCATATTCGATAAAATAATTATAAGTACCAAATGCTTGTGTTCTTTGATTTTTTTTCTGTTTGTTCTTCTTCAAAGGAGTGTAATTGCATCTGGGGAGCCGAGTCCGAAGCCTCTCCACAGTCACGGCCGCGACCCGACGAGGTGCTGTGCATGCCTGCGAGCCGAGTCCGAAGCCTCCCTTCGGATTCTGACACTAAATTCTGGGGTATAAATTCTAAACTCTTGATTGATTTCAGTTTCTGGGTTTATTTTGTTTGTCGATGATGTTGTTGGATCTCGATCCCTACATAAAAAGGGTTTCGATCGACTGATACGTGTTGGGTTCAATTTTGGCTTGATGATCCTACGATTGTCTTTGTTTCTGATGCACGCATGATCTTTAGATCATGTTCGGTTCTTTACTTGCTGTTGGATCATTTTCGGTTTCGGGTTACCTAGCTGCTGTTGGAATTATTTGTGATGCATGTATTGTTGGTTTGGGTTTCTTATATAAATTGTTGCTTGGGTTCTCCTTCCTATACTTGGTGTGGGATGTTGGTTTAGGTTTTCCTTATTATACATGTAGGGTTGGGAAAGATTTCTTTGCTGTAGGAGATGTTTTGCTATTTGGATTAAAATTGTTGGTTGGGTATCTATTATGTATGATGGGTTTAACTTGGTACTGTGGGTGTTTTTGTTGGGAGCTTTTCGATATAAATCACATGCGGGTATATATTAGTTGGAAGTATTTCTATATCGGGATTGACATCTCCATTAGTATGCATGTGTCGTTGATTTTGGGACTACGTCCACTATGCCATGCCTGGATGTTTTACTTTATTTGTCGGTTTCGGTTTTTATTAGAGTACTTTGATACTCTTGGTGATGGTCGTTCGACCAAATGAACCAAAGTGTTGCAGATCGTATCGGATATACTAGCTCCGTGTCGGGACGTGTCCTATACGTGTTATAGCACGCTAGTACAGCAGATGATGATTAATCCTTATCTGAGACATCTTATATATCTTATTTTGTTTCTTGTCATTGGTTGTAGTTTGTATGTTGGTACTATTGGGTTGTTCATTCTGGGTGTAGATACGCCCGTGTTTGTACGAGACGATACTGGACACGGATGTGAGGATACCTTCGTGTCGATGATGTAGCCTCTCTACAGTAGCAGCCGCGACCTAGCGAGGTGCTGTGCGTGCCTGCGAGCCGAGTTCGATGCCTCCCTTCAGATTCTGACACTAAATTTTGGGGTATAAATTCTAAACTCTTGATTGATTTTAGTTTTTGGATTTATTTTGTTTGTCGATGATGTTGTTGGATCTCGATCCCTACATAAAAAGGGTTTCGATCGACTGATACGTGTTGGGTTCGATTTTGGCTTGACGATCCTACGATTGTCTTTGTTTGTGAAGCACGAATGATCTTTAGATGATGTTCGGTTCTTTACTTGATGTTGGATCATTTTCGATTTCGGGTTACCTAGTTGCTGTTGGAATTATTTGTGATGCATGTATTGTTGGTTTAGATTTCTTGTATAAATTGTTGCTTGTTTCTTCTTCCTATACTTGTTGTAGGATGTTGGTTTAGGTTTTCCTTACTATACATGTTGGATTGGGAAAGATTTCTTTGTTGTAGGAGATGTTTTGCTATTTGGATTAAAATTGTTGGTTGGGTATCTATTATGCATGATGGGTTTAACTTGGTACTGTGGGTGTTTTTGTTGGAAGTTTTTCGATATAAATCACATGCGGGTATATATTAGTTGGGAGTATTTCTATTTCGGGATTGACATCTCTATTAGCATGCATGCGTCGTTGATTTTGGGACTACGTCCACTATGCCAGGCCTGAATGTTTTACTTTATTTGTCGGTTTCAATTTTTATTAGAGTACTCTGATACTCTTGGTGATGGTCGTTCTTCCAAATGAACCAAAGCATTGCAGATCATATCGGATATACTGGCTCCGTGTCGGGACGTGTCCTATACGTGTTATGGCACGCTAGTACAGCAGATGATGATTGATCCTTATCTGAGACATCTTATATATCTTATTTTATTTCTTGTCGTTGGTCTTAGTTTGTATGTTGGTACTGTTGGGTTGTTCATTCAGGGTGCAGATACGCTCTTGTTTGTACGAGTCGATACTGGACACGGAGGTAAGGATACCTTCGTGTCGATGATATAGCCTCTCCACAGTTGTAGCCGCGACCCGACGAGGTGCTGTGCGTGCCTACGAGCCAAGTCCGAAGCCTCCCTTCGGATTCTGACACTAAATTCTGGGGTATAAATTCTAAACTCTTGATTGATTTCAGTTTCTGGGTTTATTTTGTTTGTCGATGATGTTGTTGGATCTCGATCCCTACATGAAAAGGGTTTCGATCGACTGATACGTATTGGGTTCAATTTTGGCTTGACGATCCTACGATTGTCTTTGTTTGTGAAGCGTGAATGATCTTTAGATCATGTTCGGTTCTTTACTTGATGTTGGATCATTTTTGGTTTCGGGTTACCTAGCTGCTGTTAGAATTATTTGTGATGCATATATTGTTGGTTTGGGTTTCTTGTATAAATTGTTGCTTGGGTTCTCCTTCCTATACTTGGTGTGGGATGTTGGTTTAGGTTTTCCTTATTATACATGTTGGGTTGGGAAAGATTTCTTTGCTGTAGGAGATGTTTTGCTATTTGGATTAAAATTGTTGGTTGGGTATCTATTATGCATGATGGGTTTAACTTGGTACTGTGGGTGTTTTCGTTGGGAGATTTTCGATATAAATCACATGCGGGTATATATTAGTTGGGAGTATTTCTATTTCGGGATTGACATCTCCATTAGCATGCATGTGTCGTTGATTTTGGGACTACGTCCACTATGCCATGCCTGGATGTTTTACTTTATTTGTCGGCTTCGGTTTTTATTAGAGTACTCTGATACTCTTGGTGATGGTCGTTCGACCAAATGAACTAAAGCATTGCAGATCGTATCGGATACACTGGCTCCATGTCGGGACATGTCCTATACGTGTTATGGCACGCTAGTACAGCAGATGATGATTGATCCTTATCTGAGACATCTTATATATCTCATTTCGTTTCTTGTCGTTGGTTGTAGTTTGTATGTTGGTACTGTTGGGTTGTTCATTCTAGGTGTAGATGTGCGAGTCGATACTGGAAACGGATGTGAGGATACCTTCGTGTCGATGATGTAGGCTCTCTACAGTTGCAGCTGCGACCCGGCGAGGCGCTGTGCGTGCCTGCGAGATGAGTCCGAAGGCTCCCTTCGGATTCCGACACCAAATTCTGGGGTATAAATTCTAAACTCTTGATTGATTTCTGTTTTTGTTTGATTTCAGTTTTTAGATTTATTTTGTTTGTTGATGATGTTGTTGGATCTCGATCCCTACATAAAAAGGGTTTCGATCGACTGATACGTGTTGGGTTCGATTTTGGTTTGACGATCCTACGATTGTCTTTGTTTGTGAAGAGGGAATGATATTTAGATCATGTTCGGTTCTTTACTTGCTGTTGGATCATTTTTGGTTTCGGGTTACCTAGCTGCTGTTGGAATTATTTGTGATGCATGCATTATTGGTTTGGGTTTCTTGTATAAATTGTTGCTTGGGTTCTCCTTCCTATACTTGTTGTGGGATGTTGGTTTAGGTTTTCCCTATTATTTATGTTAGGTTGGGAAAGATTTCTTTGCTGTAGGAGATGTTTTGCTGTTTGGATTAAAATTGTTGGTTGGGTATCTATTATGCATGATGGGTTTAACTTGGTATTGTAGGTGTTTTTGTTGGGAGCTTTTCGATATAAATCACATACGGGTATATATTACTTGGGAGTATTTCTATTTCGGAAATGACATCTCCATTAGCATGCATGCATCGTTGATTTTGGGACTACGTCCACTATGCCATGCCTAGATGTTTTACTTTATTTGTCGGTTTCGGTTTTTATTAGAGTACTCTGATACTCTCAGTTTTTTGATATAAATCACAGACTCTAAAATTGACAGACTCTAAAAGTGAGGGTTTTGCTTTCTTTTTCAGGGTTTTGCTGTACGTACATGTGCTACGGACAGTCTTCATGTGACCAAGTTGAAGCATTATAAGTGTGCTTCTTCGCTACAGTATCTGTAAGATTTTTTATGTCGATAGTTTTGATGTAGCTAAAGTGTACTCTATATTGGATACTCTATATATTTTGTGAAGATGTATATAATGAAATGGAGAAATGTAGAATGGTAGCTAAAATACTCAATTTTGAGACAATGAAATGGAGAATGGTACTTTATATTATATTTCAATGCTTTGTTGTGAATATGGTTCAAAGTGGTTGTTTTCGAATTGAATTGAGCAGCGTTGGGAATGTCATGCAGTATAGAGCATTATAAATGTGATACAACGACCATATACAGCGGTTTTTCATAACTATCCATAACGCTTTGAAAATAAAACGTAGCAAAAAATCAACCTATTAATGATGGTTTTGGATGAATTATCTATAACGCTTTTAAAAACATTTATAACACCCGATTTCATAACGCTTGGAATGAGAAAAAAAGCGTCATGGTTTACAATTAATGACGCTTTTTAGCCGTTATTAAAAGGTATTTTTGTTGTAGTGACGTGGGTAGAGGTGGAAGGGATTGTGGCAGAGGTACTCTCGGTGCCATACCCTTGTATAGAGAAATCGTCAGGGTATGTCGGAATATCATCTTCGTCAGACTCGGAAGGGGTGCTACCCCTGTGTAGGAAGCCGCTTCGTCTTGGTGAGGGTGGTGGCCCTCAGAGGAATCCAAGTCTATTGCGCAGTTCTTGGGGACCTCTACCCCCTGTACATGCTCTTGGTACACCAGGTTGTCGCATACATTGAGGGGACTGCTACCCCCAGCTTCATCTACTCTCAAGGAAGCCGAAGGTGCACCCCCGGGTGCTAGAAGCTTCTTTTTGGATCGAGTGCCTAAATAGACACCCCCTGTGGTTGTCGATGGGAACCCCGCAAATAAGGGTCTCCTTGCAATACTGGCCGAGATGGCCGGGCTGGAAGAGCCTGTCTTCTTTCCTCCCTTGCCAGGAGGAACTTTTTGAGTCGAATTATAGGAGGCGATAAAAAACTCCTCGTCCCCTGGAATTTGTACCTGTTTCTTGGCAGTCGCTGGAAAACTGACTGCCGATATTCAGGTGCTGATGATTTATCGCAGCAGCAGTAGATGATGACTTGGGTGCAACGACACCCCGAGAGGGACTTATTGCATGCCGACGCTGTCGTCCTGCGATTGTGATTAATCATGTCACGTAAGTCGGTAGGAGGCTGCTCTACCTTTGCACCAAACTTGTGAACTCGGGTATCCCGAGCGCACGGGTGCTTGGGTATCATGCTTGCTCCCTGATCCGTGGCTAGTAAAAGCACTTGCTCTGGATCTTTAGAGGGAGAATTTAAAGACCCACCCTGTCCTTTAGCCCTGGGGACTGGACGCGAGTGGTTCTGTACAACTTTCCGTCAGGAGCCCGTGTAACAGTCAACGGGGCCCGCTGACAGTCAGCAACTTGGACAGTTGACTGGGCTGGTTGAGCCCGCACTGCCCTAGACGTTTTTGACTTAGCGCCCAAAGGCGTATAGTAAAAAGAGTCCAGATTGATACATCCCGCATCCTCAGTGGGTTGCATGGCGTCAGGCCCGTATGAGAGGCGATCGAACACAGAGCTTCTGACAGGGCCGCATGAGACGTCCTGTCTGAGGCCAGGATTGGTCGTCGCATGGACTATCTTCTTGCGGCTAGAGCTGGCTGCCGCATGGATCATCTTCCTACGGCCAGAGTTGGCTGCCGCGTGAGTTGTCTGCCTGTGGCCAGAGTTGGCTGTTGTATGGACAGACTGCCCATCTCCTCTCTGCGGCCTCTTCTTTGTCCGCATGGATTTCCCTTGTGCCCCCCAAAACTAAGCATCGTAGTATTTTCCTCTGTTGGATTTGGGGACAGTGGGGTCCTCTACGGTCGGAAACAAAGCTGTAGGAGTGTTCTGGTTACCGTCTTGGGCTGCAGAAGGAGCTTCTTCGAGAACTTTATCGGGGGTAGCAGTTTTGCGCACCGACGCCTTGCGAGTCCTCTTTGGGTTGGCTCGCTTCTGAGATGGGCTGGCGCTCCCTTCAGAAAGAAATTCTTCGAAGGCTTGTTGGTCAAAATGAACCACAAGCATCTGTTGTGTAGAGCCGAGCTTGGACGCATCAGATTGCATCACCGACTTCTCATCGGAAGAGAAGGACGTCTCCAGCAGAGTCGCCATCGTGTTTGCCATAAAAAAAATTAAAGACAGGTATTACAGAACACTGAAATTGATTGCAAACTCGCTTGTACAAAGAAGAGCCTAGAAAGAAATCCTAGGAAATAATCTTAGTACAAATGTTTAGTTTTGATTCTAGGGGGGTGACGGTGGAGGCTCGGGAAAGTGCTATTAACTCTGTCTTACTCCGTGGACTATCTGATGCAGTCTCTAGCTCATGAAGAAATTGCTTTTTTTCTTGAAGGTTGCCAGCCTTTTGCAGGGGAGTGGCACCCTGCTATTTATAATAGAATGTATGTTGGGCCGTATAGACAGCCTGTAGCCACATGGCTGATTAGCATGCGAAGACCCGCTCTTTGGCTGTCATCTGTCGATTTGTGGGGATTTTGTTGCAGCAAATCTGTATAGTTAGGGACTTGGTCAGATTGCCACGTGTCCTATTGTGGGGAGCTACATAGTTTTCTCAGTCTTCGATCTGTATTTTGGCCGCATAAAGCTCATGCGGCCTAGATCACAGTTACTCTTGGATGCATAAAGTTTGGAGATTTTGGGGCCGCATAAGGTTCATGCGGCTTAGATGACACTCATCTGGCCTCATGAAGATGTACAAACCCTGCTTTTGGGCGACGTCTCATGTCTTATCTTTTTGTTGAAGTGTCAGAGCTATAATTTTTGTCAGTTTTGTCAGGACTTGTCAGCTTTATCAGTAGGACTGCTACTTTTGGCCGCATATCTTCATTCTACAACTGTTTATTGACGGGCCGCATATGTCATAGAACCAGTCATGCGGCTTTCCTTCATGCGGACCTGTTTGACCCAAAGTACCTATACGGCAATTTATAATCCGCATGAAACCCGTATTTTTCATGCTTCTACATATATCTCAATACACATGAATAATATATAACAAGAATGAACAATATGTGTCATGGTCTGTAGCCCACTAGCATATATGTTCGAGTAGACTCAGATATGAATAATATGAGTCCATCATAACTAGGCTAATAAGCAGAATGTATCATGATAAAGAGTATAAAGCTCGAGAGAATAATAAATTAATATCACTAACGATACCTGGATACTGCAGATTTAATCATAACCATCCATCTACTCTACGAGCTCAACAATAACCTGGAAAGATCACCAGGTCCTCAAGGAACATAGCAAGATACATAATATACAAGATATTATACAGTTTATGTAACATGCATGAAATAGACAGCAAACTATAGAATAACAATAAGATTAATGGAAGTATAGGTAAGGTAACAAGAGAAAGATAATTAATGACATGTCATAGTACTGTGATGCTAAGAGTGACTAATAAAGGAATCATATGACCGCAACCCTATGTGGTACCTACGGTCCTATAGAAAGTAGTCCTGTGTGGAGCTTCCTTTCTATAGTAAATCTCTATCGTAGCACATGTGTGATACTCCCGAGTCGAGAGTGGTCAAATAGCCAATACTATTATCGAATAAGGGTCAAGTCAAGTCGATTCAAATGATCAAGTCGCGAGTCAAGTCAGGTCAAGTCAAGCTTATACTCATTATGATAAACTATACAAGTGATAAATAAAAATGAGTACAAGTGCAGTGATCATGTGCAAGGAGCGTAGACAAGTAACAGAGTATAGAAATTGCCAGTATGAAAAGTAACAACAATATATAAGAGCATGCATAAATAAACTGTACATATTGGCAAGGTATACTTGCCTGGGTTCCTGAGAAAGAAAGTTGTGAACCTGATCGCGAACCCAAAGTAACAATGTCCCAAGAGCCTAAATCAAAATACTGATTATCAATTATTAATCTAGAATTTAATTGTCACGCCCTAGTCCCAAAATTCATAAGGACTAGAACACGTAGCATGCCAGCAGACATATTCCATAGTTATACCCAATTTAATGGACCAATGGAAAGTATCTTAAGCTGTAAACTAATCACATGGTAGGCACAGAAACTATACTCATCCACAGAACAAAGAATCACAGAGTAAGAAAGCATATCGTGCTGAAATAAAGGAACTAGAATACTGTCAAATAGAAATATAAAAGTCACATAGAAAATCCATTGATACAAGTCTCAGCTAAATAAATGATCACTATAAGTCTCAGAAGAAAATATAAAAGTATCTACTACAAGTCTCAGGTCTGACATGAAATAAAGTAAAAATAGAAATAAATGTCCACGACGAACTACTCTGGATCAACCTCGTCGACCACAGCTGGTGCAACAGAAGAATAAATACCCGGCCCGTACTCATCAGGAAACACCTCGTCAGCTAAATCTAGGGAATAACCAGGTCCTCGCGGGACATAGAAAGGCACATAATATACAAGCTAAAGTGCAGTAAGTAAAGAAATATCGGGGTACCTAAACTAAACTGATGTGACGATTTAAGGACAACGTTCGCAAGTGAAGACATCTCCAAAGTAAAAGACATCCGGGTCTGGCGTACATATAGCCATAGCTCCGTAACGGAATCTCAACGGTAACAAAGAGAGAAACATGGATCACAGGAAACAGGTAATCTCTCTGAATAAATGTATATACATATATATAAGTGTATGTGCTCAGTATGGCCCGCGCAAATAGTATAGGTCGTCCTCAACTCTCAAGAATTAATAAGTTGCAACCACAACTTACCATTCGGACCTCTATCTGGACGGCAATCCTACGACACATCTAAAAGATAGATAAAATGGCACAACCAACCTTAACCTACAGGTATCAGGAATTCAGGTATCTTAGGTAATCAGGCTCAAGTATCAGGTTAATATTTGTGTCAATCACGTGTCATATCCTACAGTTCTTTATGGAAATAAATCCATAAATCTCAGGCAGGCTCTATATATCAATACTAGACAACTCATTAGTTGAATGCACCTGAATGTAATCCGGAAGCCCGTATTGATATAACTCCCAAGGTCCAACACAATAAATAAAATAGCAAAAAATAAAGGACATAATAAAATAGGAATTGAGAAATAGCAGGGTGCACATGCCTGATTTTGCGGTGCGAATATTAAATGTCGCTCCTGTGTCCATGCCTCCGGAATCCAACGCTCCTAGATAATTAAATAACTAGTTTAAGTAATTACTCATGAACTTTTTATACGACTTAAAGTTAATTTAATGTTTAAAACCATATTAACTATATTCAAATATCTCATGGAACCATTTAGATTGGTACACCAAATATACATGTTCCATGAGACATTGGAACACAGTTTTAGGGTTTTCGACTTCTAATTTGTTGGTTATGCCCCTACTTCAATAACATACTTAAAAATCATCTAAAACCCATAAAAAATAATATTTAAAATAATTTTCTACAGATTTATCTCTGAAATTCCAGAATTAAAAACTCTAAATAATATATGGCTAGTTGACTTATATGTCAGTTAGTCTACCCGAAACTTGCCCGGGACATCGCCAATTATCCGATATGGCTAAAATACACAAAAATATATTTTAAAAAGAATTAAAATACCTTATTTCACAAAATATAATCATAGATACAAGGATTAAGTTATTCTACAAGTTTGGGACATTCTAGGTCAGCAGGTTACCCGAAGATAGCTAGTTTTGACCTATATTTGTTTTGACCATATTTGAGTTGATAAAATCATGGAAAAATACTTAAAAATCATAATTTCTATATTTTAACTCACATAAAATTCAGTTTCAAAAATAACCATCAATAACTTATAGTTCCTTAACAACGGTGCTAAAATTGATCCTACCGAAACATGAATATTACAACCATAAATCATGAAACCTTTATAAATGAAAATACATAACAAAATGCATCAAAATATCATTTTTACTGATTTAAACAAAGAATTTCTACAGAACTATAGCATGGATTTGGGATGAAAAAAGTAGGGTTTCTTACCGAAAGTCCTTGCTAGTTGGTTTGTTGAGGCTTCTCCTTGCCAAAGCTCCCACCTTTCTTGCTATCCTTGATTGGTAATCCCTTCTTGATGAGTTTGAAGGGGTTGGCAATGGCTCTAGATAATTAGATGGAAAAGATGGAGTTTTTAGGATTTGTTTGAGTGGTTGGGTAGATGCATAGTGGAGGAGATGAGTTTTTTGTGAAGGATGGAGAGATGTATAATGGAGGGGATGATGTTAGAGGGTTATGGGGGTGTGGGTTCTGTCGTCTATGGAGGGGAGAAGGGGTGCGGTCGGCTATGGAGAGGAAGAGGATGGGAGTAATTAAGTTAGGGTTAGGGTTTGGGTACAAGTTGATGTATATATATATGGGCCTTTTGGGTTGCATGCATATATAGGAGTTGGAATCCTATTCCCTATAGTTATTCGGCCAGGGGGGTTTGCTTGTCCGACCACTCCATGGTGGGGGTCCACTTGATATGGTTTGCTTGTTTGGTGAGTTGGCTAATTGTTTTGATTGAGGATTTAAATAGGTCTTTCCTAATATAGAACTAATTAAATCTATATATATAAATACAATCCAAAATCTGAATAAATATAAAATATATATGTTTATTAATATATTTTAATGCCCAACATGCCTACATAAGTTTGGATTTGGCTTGGAAGAATTTTGGAAAGGTTTGGTGCAACCGGGTCTCCTAAAAAGTCATAAAGGTTTTATAAACTAATTAATTAAATAAAAATATGACTTGTGCCATAATTTGAATTTTTAACATGCAAGAGACTAAAATATGACAATGACATTCCTAACATGGCTAGCATGCTAGTTAAAGTACCCGACTACACTAGGAATGCCTTACTTTCTAGTCGTCTTGCACATTCAAACTCAATCATGACTATAGCCATATTATATAATATAAATAGGATAAAATAAATTAGAAATAAATAAAAATCCAAATTAATATATTTAATTAAATTAAATATTCTTTTAATTTTGAGGGATTTTATACCCCTCCCTCCTTAAAAGAATTTCGTCCTCGAAATTAAAACAAAGCTATATGAAAAATTAAAATCACTAAGAAAACACAATAAATTACGTACCTTGATTCTCAAAAAAATGAGGGAAATGCTCTCTCATGGAATCCTCACCTTCCCATGTAGACTCGCCCGGTGAATGATGCTTCCAAGCAACTTGAACAAGTCTAATAGTCTGACCTCGTAATGTCTTCTCGCTATAGTCAAGAATCCCGACTGGCTGCTCATCGTAAGATAAAGTCCGCCCTACATTTATCTCAAAATGATCAAGCACATGACTAGAATCTGCCACATACTTTCTCAACTGAGACACATCGAATACTTCATGCACACCCTCTAGTGACGGAGGTAATGCAAGACGATAGGTCACTTCTCCTACTCTCTCAAAATGTTAAAAGGACCGATGTACCTTGGGCTTAGTTTTCCTTTGCTACCAAACCGGATGGTACCTCGAGCCGGTGATATCCGCAAAAATATATGGTCGCCTTCCTTGAACTCCAAAGGCCGGCGATGTGTATATGCCCAATGCTTTTGTCTATCTTGAGCTGTCTGAAGATGCTTTTGAATCTGATTCACCTTTTCTACAGTCTGTGTCACTAGCTCATGTCCATGAATCTGACGTTCTCCCATGTCACTCCAACAAACAAGTTATCTGCACTTCCTTCCATATAATGCCTCAAAAGGCGCCATCTGGATACTTGCTTGGTAGCTATTATTGTAGGAAAATTCTACTAAGTGCAAGTGATCCTCCCAAGATCCTCAGAAATCCAATATATAAGCTTTTAACATGTCCTCGAGCGTCTGAATTATGTATTTTGACTGTCCATCAGTCTGAGGGTGGTACGCAGTACCGAACTTCAATCGAGTTCCCAGACTCTCCTGCATACTCCTTCGAAAATGCGACGTAAATCGAGAATCATGATGCAACACAATGCTGACAGGTACACCATGCAACTTCATAATCTGCTTCATGTACATGTTTGCCAATGCCTCGGTAGACTGTCCCACTAGGAATGGCAAGAAATGTGTCAACTTGGACAATTTGTCTACAATCACCCAGACCGCGTCCTTTCTGCTAGGGCTCCTCAGAAATCCAGTGACGAAGTCCATTGTAATATGTTCCTACTTCCACTCAGGAATATGAAGTGGTTGTAGAAGTCCGGCTGATCTTTGATACTCGGCTTTGACCTGCTGACAAACCAAGCATCTAGCTATAAATTGTGCAATCTTCCTCTTCATTATGTGCCACCAGAAATGATGCCTCAAATCTCGGTACATCTTGGTACCCCCGGGATGGATAGAGTAGATAGAACTATGCGCTTCTTCCATTAATTCCTGCCGAAGCTCTCCATTTGGAACATATAAGCGCTCTCCGCACCTCAATGTTCCATCCTCGTGAATCCGTAACCCTGTCTGCTCTCCTGTCTCAGTCTTCTCAAAGAGTCTTCTGAATCTCGTATCCATAGGTAATGTTGCCTTCATCCTCTCAACTAGTAAAGACCGAACTTCCAACTATGCTAGAACACCTTCTGATCCTGGCAATATGACTTCGATCCCAAGTTCCTAAAGATCCTCAAGCAAATGGCGTTGTGTCGTCAAAAAGTAAGCTGCGGGCTTCCTGCTCAACGCGTCTGCAACTACATTCGCATTTTCAGGATGATACTGCAGGTCAATGCCAAAGTCTTTCATCAACTCCAACCAACTACTTTGTCTCATATTCAACTCTTTCTGAGTAAAGACGTACTTCAAACTCTTGTGGTCGGTGAATATCTTCACTCTCTCCCCATATAGATAGTGCCTCCAGAGCTTTAGTGCAAATATGACTACAGCCAACTCTAGATCATGCATCGAATAATTCTTCTCGTGAGCCCTCAACTGTCTCGATGCATATGCAACTACCTTGCCATGCTGCATCAGGACACATCCCAATCCACTGTCGGATGCGTCGCTATATACCACAAAGCCTCCTGACCCTGAAGGAAGAGTGAAGACCAGTGCTTTCGTCAAACACTTCTTCAGCTCATCAAAAGCCGTTTGACACTCTGCTATCCAGATGAACTCATGTTCCTTATGCGTCAACCGCGTCATGAGCTCAGCAATCTTCGAGAAATTCTCTATGAACCTCTGATAGTATCGGGCAAGTCCGAGAAAACTCCTCACTTCGTAAACTGATGTAGGCACTGGCCATGTCGCAACGGCCTCTATCTTCTCCGGATCAACTGAAAGTCCTTCACCAGAAATGATATAGCCCAGAAATGAGACCTTATCTAAGCAAAAGTCATACTTACTGGGCTTGGCATACAGCTTCTCCTCTTTCAATACTTCCAACACAACTCGAAGATGCTCTTCATGCTCTTCATGACTCTTAGAGTATACCACTATATCATCAATAAATATCACTACAAATTTGTTTAGATACTGGTGAAACTTTATTCATCAAATTTATGAACACTGCTGGCACGTCGGTTAGACTAAACGGCATCACCAAAAATTTATAGTGTCCATACCTTGTCCAGAAAGCTATCTTCTGAATGTATTCCTTCTGCACCCTGATCTGATGGTATTCGGACCTGTAGTCGATGCATAGACGCACAGTTCTGTCCTTCTTCGGCACAAATAAGATGGGTACTCTCCATGGAGAAGCACTAGATTGAATAAATCCCTTGTCCAGCAATTCATCTATCTGGGCCTTCAACTCTTCTACTTCATTTAGTGCCAACCAGTACACATGAGAAGAAATCGACTCCGCTCCTGGAACCAACTCTATGGTGAATTCAATCTCTCTGTCGGGTGGCAAACCGGAAAGGTCTTCTGAGAACACATCTTCAAACTCTGATACAACTCTCGGTAGTGCTAGCTCCTCCTCTGTTACGTGGGCCTTTAGAGTCGGATGGGTATCCTGCTTTGTCGCCCTCGAAGAAATTCAAACTTCGGAAGACCTGGGGGTCTAAAAATCACACTACCCCGGCGACAATCTATTTAAATATTAGGAAAGCATGATACAGGAACGATGAAATAAGGGTCGCTAAGGGATACTATGTGTCTATCTATCAAGTACGAGCGTTTGTTTTTCAGAATAAGCAGAGATGAAAAATAATAAAGAGTTCATGTGAGATATGGTCGAATACAAATACAGGGTTCAAAGGCGATTGAATAGTTCAAAAAGAGAGTTGTCAAGGTAGTTACGGATGAGATCCTAGAGGAAAAGTGTATTTGTTAACTATATCTCAATCCACGTAGAATAATCATAAGAACGAACCAAGTGCACTAGATTGATCAGACCTTAATGCACCGATTCTGATTAGACAATATGTTAGTGGGCGCACCCAATAAAATAAAACATATGTCCTAAACAAGCTTGATAAAAGAAATAAGCCTGTAAAACTAGGCTATAATAGCAGTATAAGTCAAGATAGTCAAAAATATAAGTATGTGAGAAATAGTTCAAGTTCTTCAAAATCTAAAACTCGTCTGGTGTTTGTGCCTCTACAATTGTCCTACTGTCTTCTTGTCTAAGGCTCTGACCGACCAAATGGGTTCTGGACCTCTAGATAACCTATTAGTGTCATTTAATGATAGGTTGTAAAGACAATGGGATGCTAGGTTGTGAGGCATACTACCCAACTTACAAGAGTTGTAGTGTAATTGAATCAATGGAGCCTACAAATCATCTTCCTAACCTCTATTAAGAAATAAGATTCATGGTAGAAAAAAGAATCAAGCAAGATGCAGTCACAACAGTCAAACGAGAGTTCGAAAATAGAATCAAGAAAGGAGATCAAGTATGTGGATGAGATCCTAGATTCTAAGTATAATCCTAATTCACAGGCTCACTTGGCATATTCATGTAACCAAGACAATTTATCGAGACCTGCATGGGCCACCACAAAAATATGTTATGCTCCAGTCCCAAAATCCATGAGGACTAGAACACGTGGCATGCCAGCAGACACATTCCAAAGGTGTATCTAATTTAATAGACCAATGGAAAGTATCTTAAGATGTACAGTAATCACATGGTAGGCACAAAAACTATACTCGTCCACGGAACAAAGAATAACAGAATAAGAAAGCATATTGTACTGAAATACAGGAACTAGAATACTGTCAAATAGAAATATAAAAGTCACATGGAAAACCCATGGATACAAGTATCATCCAAATAAATGATCACTACAAGTCTCAGAAGAAAATATAAAAGTATCCACTACAAGTCTCAGCACTGACATGAAATAAAGTAAAAATAAAAATAGATGTCCACGAAGAACTACTCTGGATCAACCTCGTCGCTGGTGCAACAGAAGAATAGACTCCTGGCCCATACTCTTCAGGAAAGATCTCGTCAGCTAAATTTAGAGAATAATTAGGTCCTCAGGGGACATAGCAAAGCACATAATATATAAGCTAAAGTGCAGTAAGTAAATAAATATCGGGGTATCTAAACCAAACTGACGTGACGCTTTGAGGACAACATTTGCAAGCGCATACATCTCTAAAGTAAAAGACATTCGGGTCTGGCGTACATATAGCCATAGCTCCGTAACAGAATCTCAACAGTAACTAAGAGAGAAACATTGTCACGACCCGCACCCTAGAGTAAGGGCACAAGAAGTGAATACGCCCAGCCTACGCCACAGTGTCGGCGGTAGAACGCTGTCCTAGGTCACAACATCTAACAATATAAGGTAACTGTATAGTATATACAATCCGAATGGAGGATAATACAAAAATACAGTCTCAATCACAACTAAGATAGAAATACGATGAGGTAGATAGATATGAATCCACAAAAGATACAAATAGATAGAGAATCTAAGTGTCTAAGATATCACAGCAATCCAAAAATATCCAAAGCTCAAATACAATAATCTAGAGAATAAGTACAACTGAAAAGACAACTCTAGACTAAAGGTGTGTCGTCCACTGCTAATGGATCCTGCTGGAGATCCAAGTCACAGCTATCCTCTAGGGATGTCCCATAGTATGTAGTACAGAGTGCCTCGTTCTCATCCTCTGTAATATTTTTAACAGGTCCAGTCAGGACAGGAGCGAGCATAATACATCTCATGTAAATCATAACAGGTTTGGAAATATAAACATGCTAGAGAGTAAGATACATAAAACTGAAAGAACAACATGGTATAAAAGAGAGAACTGTAAGTAAATAGCTACTATAAATAGAGAACTATCAGTGACTAGTGAATCAGAGTACAAGATAAACATGTGAACAGCTGGAGGTGATTCATGGCTATACTAAAGAGTTGATTCATGACTACACTACTTTGGAATCATTTACATGTTTAGTTCTACTCCTCCATTTCTCCAATCAATACATAAGGATCCATTCAAGTTACGTTAAGATTCATGACTACGCTACTGACTCATAATGAGTGATTCATGAATAGATTCGTGAAGGCTCTGTAATTCATGAGAGTACATGAGTCACAAGCAGATTCATGATAGATTCATAATAGTAGAAGCATGAGATACATGATGTAAGTGAAACACACAAGACATGAGTATTCGATGCTCCCGAGATAGATAACATCTCATGAAGGGATCCATATAGTACTAATCCGTGTTACCAACGTGACAGTATCAAGTAAAGTAATCTAGAGCAAGAATATAATCCTAACAATATATAAGATGATCAGAGAATGTACTCGCCTGCTATCTGTATGTCTGAAGAGGAATATACTGTCTGAGGAGAGTGTCTGGCTCCTATTTAGAACAACACAAGTCACAACATGTCCAGAATGGTAAGATGAAACATTATAATGCATTCTACATGATGTTTGGGTCGATCTAGGCTAAAGTCAACCTTTGGTCAACACTAGTCAACTACACTAGTCAAACTAGGTCAAACCTAACCCAGACAAGTCTCACTAAGCCTAACCATGTCTATCCTAGTATTCACACACCATCACAATGTTATACAAGCCATCAACACACAATCTCATGTGTATACATTACCATATACACATATGAATACATGTAGGAACCATATAGGCTATAAACCTGTGTACCAATCTACATTGGCAACACAAATATTTATTCACCACATTTATATACACTAAAATAATATAAGCAAACATATATATATATATATATAAATATATATATATATATATATAATAAATAGGGAGAGATAGGGTGACATGTGAGTGCATATATGTGTGTGTCCTGTGTGTGTGAGTGACAGTAAAGAGGGGGTTCTCAACTTGTGTGAATGTGTGTGAGTGATATCAATGGGTGAGTGTGTGTAGCATAGATATAGGGTGTCAGGTTTGTGTGTGTATATAGGGTGTTAGCAAATCAGTTTACACATGTGTAGGTGTGTAGTGTTCTCAGTTTTGAGTTCATGCGGGTGATATCAATGTGTTCTCAGATTTTGTGTAATGTGGGTAGATGTGTATGAGTGTGTGTGTAATAGAAAATCAATGTACAAGGTATCAGTAGCTATAGGGTCCCAGGTTTTTGAATTCAAATTTGAGTGTGTGTGTGTGTGTGTGTATAGCTATCGTAATGTGTGTGTATAGGGAATCAACATAGGTTCTCAGGTCAGCTCATGTGTGTGTGTGTATATCAGTGCACACATAACTGTTCTCAGGAACAGTCCAATGCAAATTCGAAAACCAATGATCAATCACCAATCATGAAACCTAACATGTAACTAATACTCAGATGTATACATGTGAACCAATTAGTGATAATTAATCATCTAAAAATCAGGAAAACATATTTAATCTCAAAAATCAGTACACTGAAAACAAAGTATCAGGAATTTGGGGAAATCCCTAAATTCGAATTCAAACTACAACTAATAACCCAATCAATTGGTTGGTAATTAAAGTGTCACATGTGAGTATGTCATAGGTGTGTCCTAGTGTCCAAAAACTAGACACAAACGTGTCCAAGACCATTCCAACACATGAGCCACACAATACAGTGCACAGTCACGCACACGTGTTCCCTGAGTTCGTGGACACGACACAGTACAAACCAAGACATGTGCTCGTGCCTGGGGATTCGCCTAGGATAGGGCTACACCCTAGATAGCCTACAATGTGTCTCCAATGTGTCCACAACGGATACGAGACCCGTATCAGAAAGCAAACTCGCATACGCGCGTGTCAGTGCATTTTCAGTGCACTCGACGCCGCATGTCCGACACGAAGTCGTTGGTCGTGAGTCTTGGGGGTCTGGTTCGCAGACACAGCCCCCTCCTCACTTCCAAGTGGCAGTCGATCTCATGCAGTGTGCACAGCGCACTCGATGTCGAGCAGCAGGGGAAACCCTAGCCGCGCGCGTGCGAGTTCGTGCCCTCGTGTGGACACGACACGACACAGGAATGTGCACGAATGTTAGAGAAAAAATAACCACATCAAAATTGACATTTTTATGTAAAAAAAGTTTTCAAAAATAAAGAAATAAATCTATCTCAGGCATTCGACAAACAGTTGTATATTGGTTATGATACGTGTCCGATACGGACACGAAACCAATGCAAAACTTCACCAAACTTATACCACAGCTAGGGGACACCTAGATCTAGGCTACCATGCAAAGAAATTAGAAAGAATGATGAGTTTGAGGGGTTTGCCCAAAGAGTGTCAATCTCAAGAAAAAGCTTCAATATGGGGTTCCTCCTTGTTAGCCAAAAGCTCCAAATTGTTCCCAAACTAAAAATTTTCTCCATGAACATCAAGTAGAGGCTGATTAGATTCTATTGCAAAAGATTTGAATCAAAAAGGAATTAAAATAAGAGAGTTATGAATTGGGGAAGAATGGAAATTACCTCTCCTTTCAAAAAGTTGCAATGTTATAAAAGAGGCAAGAACAATGAAAGAGGGACTTTATAGGGGGGAATCCGTAGGTGGCCGGCCATTAAAGGAAAGGATTAGGGTTAGGGTAATAGCTAATGGGCTTGGGCCAAGTTTAAATGGTAAAGGAAATCAATTCATAAGTCAAAAGTCCTTGAACCTAATCTTTTATTCTCCTATTTGAAACTTGATTCTAAAAGACTTAACTTGGGTTGACTTAAGTTAGACTAGGGTCCCACCATGCTATTTAAGTCACCATAGCTAGAGTCAACATCTAGGTTAGTCTCTCCAAAGTCTCAACTAGCAAAAGTCAAAATAACAACCATCACTCCAATAATTCAAAATAAATTCAAAATTAACAAAATGACTAAAATACCCTCAAGCTAAAATGTGGTAGTGACAAACATGGATCACAAAAATAGGTAATCTCTCTGAATATATATATATATATATATATATATATATATATATATATATATATATATATATATATATATATATATATATATATATATATATATATATATATATATATATATATATATATATTTTTATATATATATATATATATATATATATATATATATATATAAGTGTATGTGCACAGCATGGCCCGCGCAAGTAGTAGTCGTCCTCAACTCTCAAGAATCAATAAGTTGCAACAATAACTTACCGTTCGGACCTCTATATAGACGGCAATCCTACGACACATCTAAAATAAAGATAAAATGACACAACCAACCTTAACCTACAGGTATCAGAAATTCAGGTATCTTAGGTAATTAGGCTCAATTATCAGGATAATATTTGTGTCAATCACGTGTCGTATCCTACAGGTCTTTATGGAAATAAATCCATAAATCTCAGGCAGGCTCTATATATCAATACTAGACAACTCATTAGTTGAATGCACCCGAATGTAATCCAGAAGCCCATATTAATATAACTCCTAAGGTCCAACACAATAAATAAAATAGCAAGAAATAAAGGACAGAATAAAACAAGAACTAAGCAATAGTAAGGTGCACTTGCCTGATTCCGCAGTGTGAATATGAAATGTCGCTCTCGTGTCCACGCCTCCGGAATCCAACGCTCCTAAATAATTAAATAACTAGTTTAGTTAATTACTCATGAACTTATTATATGACTTAATGTTAATTTAATGTTTTAAAACTACATTAACTGTATTCAAATCTCTCGTGGAACCATTTAAATTCGTACACCAAATATACATGTTCCACGAGACATCGGAACACAGTTTCAGGGTTTTCGACTTCTAATTTGTTAGTTATGCCCCTACTTCAATAACATACTTAAAATCATCTAAAACCCATAAAAACTAATATTTAAACTAATTTTTTACAGATTTATCTCTGAAATGCCATAATTAAAAACTCTGAAGAATATATGGCTAGTTGACTTATATGTCAGTTAGTCTACCCGAAACTTGCCCGAAAAATCGCCAATTATCCGATATGGCTAAAATACACAAAAATATATTTTAAATAGAAGTAAATATCTTATTTTACAGAATATAATCATGGATACAAGGATTAAGTCATGCTACAAGTTTGGAACATTCTAGGTCAGCAGGTTACCCGAAAATAGCTAGTTTTGACCTATATTTTTTTCGACCAGATTTGAGTTGATAAAATCATGGAAAAATACTTTAAAATGATAATTTATATATTTTAACACACATAAAATTCAGTTTTAAAAATAACCATCAATAACTTATAGTTCCTTCATAACGGTGCTAAAATCAATCCTACCGAAACATGAATATTACAACCATAAATCATGAAACCTTTATAGATGAAAATACATAACAAAATGCATCAAAATATTATTTTTAGTGATTTAAACACAGAATTTCTCCAGAATTATAGCAAGGGTTTGGGAAGAAAAAAGTAGGGTTTCTTACCGAAAGTCCTTGCTAGTTGGTTTATGGAGGCTTCTCCTTGCCAAAGCTCCCACATTTCTTGCTATCCTTGATTTTTAATCCCTTCTTGATGAGTATGAAGGGGTTGGCAATGGCTCTAGATGATTGGATGGAAAAGATGGAGTTTTTAGGGTTTGTTTGAGTGGTTGGGTGGATGCATAGTGGAGGAGATGAGTTTTTTGTGAAGGATGGAGAGATGTATAATGGAGGAAATGATGTTAGAGGGCTATGGAGGTATGGGTGCTGTCGGCTATGGAGGGGAGAAGGGGTGTGGTCGGCTATGTAGTGGAAGAGGATGGGAGTAATTAAGTTAGGGTTAGAGTTTGGGTACAAGTTGATGTATATATATTGGCCTTTTGGGTTGCATGCATGTATAGGAGTTGGAATCCTATTCCCTATGGATATTCAGCCAGGGAGTGTTTGCTTGGCCAACAACTCCATGGTGGGGGTCCACTTGATATGGTTTGGTTGTTTGGTGAGTTGCTAATGGATTTGATTGAGGATTTAAATAGGTTTTCCTAATATAGAACTAATTAAATCTATATATATAAATACAATCTAAAATCTAAATAAATATAATATATATATATATATATATATATATATATATATATATATATATATATATATATTAATGCCCAACATGCCTACATAAGTTTGGGTTTGGCTTGAAAGAATTTTGGGAAGGTTTGGTGCAATCGGGTCTCCTAAAAAGTCATAAAGGCTTTATAAACTAATTAATTAAATAAAAATATGACTTGTGCCATAATTTTAATTATTAACATGCAGGAGATTAAAATATGACCATGGCATTTCTAACATAGCTAGCATGCTAGTTAAAGTACCCGACTACACTAGGCATGCCTTACTTTCTAGTCATCTTGCACATTCAAACTCAATCATGACTATAGCTCTTTTATATAAAATAAATAGGACAAAATAAATTATAAATGAATAAAAATCCAAATTAATATATTTAATTAAATCAAATATTCTTTTAATTTTGAGGGGTTTTACATTAATGCACATGCAAAGTGCATTTACTTTTATACACACACACACACACACACACACACACACACATACACACACACACACACACACACACACACACACACACACACACACACACATATATCAAATATATATATATTTATATATATATATATATATATATATATATATATATATATATATATATATATATATATATATATATATATATATATTTTTATATATATCTATATATATATATTTATATATATATATATATATATATATATATATATATATATATATACTTATGTCGACAGGCATATATATATATATATATATATATATATATATATATATATATATATATATATATATATATATATATATATATATATATATATATATATATATATATATATATATATAAAATATATATATATATAATATATATAAAATATATATATATAATATATATATATATATATATATATATATATATATATATATATAAAATATATATATATATAAAATATATATATATATATATATATATAATATATATATATATATATATATATATATATATATATATATATATATAAAGAAGAAAAATATATATATATATATATATATATATATATATATATATATTCAAAACTCTCCCTATTTTATTCCAAAAAGAAAGCAGGAGCTGTACAAGTATACCAAAAATGCAGATGAAGCCTATACATGTATACTAACAAAAGAAGGGAATGAGAGGAGACCAGAGCCTATGCCCTGGAAAGCAGGGTGTTCCAAAAGGCCGTCTGGCCGTGGTTGTAGTGGGTTCTCCGCTTACTGCATTGTTTGATTCTCTACAATAAGCTGGTTCGCAGTGAAATGTTGGCCCTCGTATCTAGCCTTGTTGCGGTTCTTCCAAAGAACCGAGATGGTGGCAGCTGCCATGATCTGGTGACCGTGAGACGCCGCCCCCAAGCCGCCACCTGATCATTGAGGTTTCTACTCCCCGGGTTCAGCCTGCAAGTCTGGGAGATGGCGTTCCAAACACTAACCGAAAGTTCCTTCGTGTAGAAAATATGGTCCACCGATTTCTGGTGGCGATCGTTACAGCAGGTACATGCTGAGGCAAGACTGAACCCGATAGTGTTGAGAGTGTCGTCGGTGGGGAGGATCTTCTGCAGGGCTCTCCAGATATTGAATAACCACTTTTTGGGGATATATGTCTGCCAGAAGGGAGCGATGATTGTAAAGATTAGGGTGTTCGCGATGGTGCCCTGCGCGATTCTCCTGGCCGATTTGACCGAGAAGGTGCCCGAGCTATCGACATTTCACCTGATCTCGTCCGCGTCGGAACCGAACGGCATGTCGCACCGACGAATGCGGTCCACCGCCTCCTGCCCGGCCCTCTCGAGGACTGCGTCCCAGCTCTAGGAGTTACCGATGTGGTCCCACATGTCCTTAATCTTACAATATTCGTGTCTCTCCGAGATGGTATGAAGGAGAGTGTCACCGAGCCATCATTCCCAGAAAGCCAACGACTGACCGTCTCCCACGCATTTCGCGTTCGGCCAGAGAACGCCCGGTCAGCATGCGTCTCCATACCGTTGAGGATCTGCTGTTAGAGGTGGACAACGTCGGGTGTGTGTGCTTGAAGTATCTGGCCTTCATGAACCTGGTCCAAAGGTTCTGACAAGTGCGAAGCTTCCACCACAATTTCATCGAGAATGCTCGGACAATATTGGATAATTTGGTAAAACCGAGGCCTCCTTCATCGGTGGAATGCGCCATAGTGTCCCAACTGGCCCAATGGTGTTTGTTGTGGCCATCGATGTGCCCCCAAAAGAAGTTGCTAAGGATGCTCTCAATCGATGACAGGACTTGTTTGGGGAGGAACATGCAGCGAGGATGTATATGGGAATTGATGTGAGGACATGTTTGATGAGGATAATTTTGCCACCTGGGGAGAGAGTAGCGTTGTGCCAACCATGGAGCTTTTTTCTGATACGGTTGATGAGGTCCACAAATATGGCTACTTTAGATCTCCCGTATACGAGGGGACAGCCCAGGTATTGGAAGGGGGATGCTTGATGGGGTAAGAGGTGGAGTCGGTGAGAGTGTCCGCTTGCTCCCTCTTGATGCTGTGGTGGGCGCAGATGACACTTTTGTCCGGGTTGACCTTCTGGTCCGAGCACTTGACATATCTCTGGATGGTGCGGTGAACCGCCTCGACCGATCCTACATCACCGGATGAGAAAATCATGATGTCATCGGTGAAGGCCGGATGGGTGATGATCGGGCAGCCGCTGGCCGTGTGATAGTGGTTGAAGTTAGGAGTGGTAGCCAGCTTGTTGAGATTCATGCTCAATGCATCAACAGTGATAATGAATATGGTAGCTGAGAGGGGGTCCCCTTGCCTCACCTCACGGCTCGACTTGAAGAATCCATCAGCATGGCCGTTGATCACGGTGGAAAATCAGGAGTTGCTTATGGATCACCAAATAGTGTTGGTCCAGGTTTCGGAGAAGACGAATGCCCTGAGCACCCAGATCATGAATTGCCAATCCAATCTGTCACAAGCTTTTTCCATGTCTAATTTGATGGCAATGTTGCCCCTTCTAGCCGGGAACTTCATGTAAGTGATTAAATCTTGAGCCAGCATGATGTTGTCCTGGATATTTCTTCCGCGGATAAACCCGCTTTGCTCATCGGAGATGATCTTAGGGAGAAGATTGGCCATGCAGGAAGCGATGATCTTGGATATAATATTGTTGGTGAAGTTGCAGAGGCTAATCGGCAGGAAGTCGCGAAACTGTGTTGGGTTCTCAATCTTCGGGATAAGGATTAAGGTTGTGCTCGAGATGGCTCTGGGGTATGTGGCTCCCTGAAGGAAGGCAGAAATCGCGTCGATGATGTCGGTCTTGATTATGTTCCAGCATTTGCGGAAGAAAACCCCCGAGAATTTGTCTGGGCCAGGGGCGCTATGCTCATCCAGGGCCCAAACGGCCTCTTTCACCTCCTATTCGGTCGGTGGTAGCTCAAGTATGTTGTTATCACTATCACTGATGAGGTGAGGTATCTCCTCCAAGAAAGCAGAGTCCTTAGTGACAGTCTCCTTGGTGAACAGGTTGGCATAGAACTTGGCTGCCGCTTTTTGGATATCCTTCTGATCGTCGATGATGTGACCTAATTCGTCGTAAATTTAATGAATTGCGAGCTTCTGTCTGTGACCATTGACGCAAGCATGGAAGAAAGCCGAGTTTTTGTCGCCCTCGCTGTCCCATTGAAGTCTCACTTTCTTCTTCCAGAAATTGGTCTCCACGTGAATCCTGAATTTAAGGATCGCTCTGGTGAGGTTCAGGGCAGTCCTGGCTGTAGGGATCTATCGGTCGCGAACCGAATTTTGGTACGAGCTACGTCATCCTCGGCCTCGCGGATGGCTTAAAAAATATCCCCATATGCCTGCTTTCTCCAGATGGTAAGGGCTTTCCGTGTGGCTTTGATTTTGTAGGCCACCCACAAAAGCGGGTCCGGCGAGACCGTGCCGTCCCAGGCGTCTTTGACGATGTCTAAGAATCGGGAGTATTCGCTCCAGAAGTTCAGGAACCGAAAGCTCTTCTTGTGTGGGCCCGATGAGTTAGCTATATGAACAAGCAGAGGGTTATAGTCAGATTCAGTGGCATTGAGGTGGGTAAGCTTCGATATGGTCCCCATATTCAGCCAATGTACATTAGCCAAAGCTCTGTCGAATCGAAAGTATTGGCGACGTGCGTCTTCTTGCATGTTGCACGAGGTAAATGTGCTGCCAGTAAACGAAAGGGGTTGGAGGTGGGAGTTGAGAATAAAATTATTGAAATCAAGCATGGCTGAATGAGGGAGAGGACGACCGTCGGTCTTCTCGGCACTGCTGGTGATGGCGTTGAAATCCCTAATGCAAAGCCAAAGAAGAGTGTTATGATGGGTGTGAATGTTCTGGAGAGTGTTCCAAAGTTAGGTGCGCTCCGCTATGTCACAGCTGCCGTAAACTGCGAACAGGATGGCGCGGTTGGGGATCTTCGGATGTTCAATCCAATATGATAGGGCCTACCGGGGGTCCTGGATGACTCCAATTTGGACATCCTTAGAGCAGAGGATCCAGATGTCGTATCTATCGGCCACTGGCGTGGAAAAGCCGAGCTGTAGCCGGGTGGACTTGAGTTTCTTGTGGTTGATTTTAGGTTCGATAATAATCAAAATGTCAATTTTGTGGATTTTCTTGAGTCTGATTATTCTTCTTTTTATTGGTTTGTTCGCCAGGCCACGGATATTCCAAGAGAGGATGTTTAGCATTAATGAAGGCGGAGGAAAGTTGGTGGGCCTTCTTGGAGGTAGACCTGGTCTGAATTGTCGGAGGCTTGCTGACTGTCGATTGGCCAGATTTTCTAGTGATGGTGACATCTCCGTCAGATTGTGAGGATGGTCTGGAGGCTGCCTTTCTGGTAGGATTATTACTGGTGTCATTGGTGGGCTCGAGAGGATCGCATGCTGAATCCGCCATTGGTTCTTTAGGGGTAAGAGGACCGAGTCGCTCTCATGTGCGGTTTGATCTCCATCCGTCAGAAGGGGAAATCCTGCAGCAAGGACTTGGAGGCCACAATTGGCTTGTTCTGGCCCTAGGATGGCGAGTGCTTCTATTACGGTGTTTGCGTGGTTCGGGTTGGCCGCTTCCGGACGATAAGGGGGAATGCACTGGTCCGAGCGTCCGGTCTTCTCTGCTTCCTTGGTAGAACTATCTGCCAGCTCTAGAAACGGTCTGGGGGTAGCTGGAGGGGCTCGGAGGAAGGGGATCTCGGTGTTGGGTTCTGCGGAACCATCGTCCAGAGCGTCGAACTGATTGGGTTGGGTCAGAGCTGGAGCGCGGTAGGGGATGACCGCTATAACTGAGGGGCTAGTTTCTCTTTCGCCTGAAGGGAATCTAGTATGACGGTTCAGTCGTTGAAGGACGGGGGATCCTCGAGGAGTCTGGTGCCGACCTTCATTGTTGGGGGCTGTCCGCTTTTCAGATATCCGCTTAAGCTCCGGGTGAAGGCGGTAGCAATGTTTCGTTTGGTGTCGGTGTCGTCTTAGGTGACAGTGGGAGCAGAAGATAATATGGTTATCGTAGACTAATTGCTGTGAGTGAGTCCGGTTGCCGAGTTCATTGGTAATGTGATTGGGTGGCTCTGAAGAGAGGTCTAGCTCGACACAGATCTTAGCATAGTGCACTTTGGTCAGGTTGCTGGTTTCATCTGCTGAGGCAATATAAGTACCGAAGGAGTTGGCGATGCATTTAAGGGCAGCCAGAACGAAACATATTAGGAAAAGGTTAGGAAGGGTGACCCAAGCGGCAACCGTTGCTGAGTCTTCCTTCGTGTTGAAGTTTGGTGACCATTTGATGATTTTTATAAGATGGGAATCCACGCGGCAGGTTCCTTTGGCCCAGATGGTTTTGTGATCCAGGACCGAGGAAAGGTGGAGATGGATGTGCTTTGGGTCAATGGGGGCCACCCTGTACTCATCAGTAAGCTTCCAACTGGCTATGAATTCCAGAGCCCGCGGAAGCTTGGGGCATCATGTGGAGAATTTAAGCACGAAGGTGTGAGGGAATGAGGTTGCCAGAGATGAAACTTCAATCTCAGAGAATGCAACAGACGGCTCGGTGGGGTCTTCCGGAGAGATCATATCCGGCAGGAGAACGTCCCGGACCCTGAAACCTGGCTTAGCCGCCCTGTCCGGGTGAAGCGTGTCAGCGTACGAAGGGACAGGGAGGCCTGCGGCTGAGTGGGGTTTAGAAACATAGAGGAGCTGGGGGCGAGGGTGGAGGGTGTCCTTGCACCATGGGGAAGGGGAGGAACGAGAGCGGAGGAGAGCCGAGCTCCTGGGGGCGGGAGGGAGGGTTAGGGGAGGGGTGGAAGATGGAGGAGGGGGGTGGGAGATGGCGAAAGATGGGTTGGGACCCGGCTAGGGTGCAGAGCGAGGAGATCGTTGTGGGTTGAATGTCGAAGGGAAGGGTGGACAGTGGGAGCTGCGAGCAAAAAGTCTGACTGGCCGGGAAGACCGACACAAGGGAGATCAGTCACTGCGGAAGGACCACCGACCTGACAGTCGACCCGCGACGGTTGCTCAACCGTCCTTCGGGCCTCCCCTGAAGAGAAAGGAGCCAAGACGGTCACAAGAGTGGCCGATTCAGCAGAGGGTGTATGGGGGATGCCACGCTCGGCCGAGGAATCAGGAGGGTGGTAATCAACCGCTGGCCCGGGGAGCGGGGGAATACATGCGCCCGATGGGAGGGGAGCTCGGGAGACGCTAGGCGGGTGAACTGAGCTCGAGAATGGAGGGAAGGAGGAGGTTTCATATGCGCCCTGATGTCCTAGGGCGTTCGGGTGGAGCAGAGCACAGGTGTCGAAGAATGCACCCGACTGGACGGACCCCCCTGCCACATGGGGAAATACGCCTGAGGAGGAGGAATCCCCAGCCGCATGGGAAGGAATACCTGCCATATGGGGAAATGTGCTTGAGGAGGAGTAACCCCCTGCCGCATGGAGAGGAATACCTGTCGCATGGGAGTATGCGCCTGAGGGGGAGGAACCCCCTGCTGCATGGGGAGGAATACCATATGCAGTCAAACTGCTGTTGAGGGGGTGAGGGTATACGCCAAACGCCCAGGATTGGGAGAGGGGGTATGCGCCCAGCGCCGAGAGGCCGTATGCGGCCGAGGGGAGCCCATATGCGCCTGGATGGTGGAGGAAGTGTGCGCCTCCATACTGGTGGCCGCATAGGAGATCAACTCCATGCAGCGCGATCTCGTCGCTAGGAGGATGGACGAGAGATTAAAAATTCGAGAACGGATGTCCCGCCCAAAATGCCTCGGCGGGAAGCTGGAAGGTGGGCGGAAGGAAAAGAGACGGGGGGGTGGTGGTGTAAGGTGTGGCGGGCTGGAGCGGCCACGGCGGCCCGTTCGTCCCGCCGACGGCCGAGGGACGGAAGAAGAGGAGGGAGGCTGATGTGAGCTGAGGGAGGAGGGGGTGTAGGGAGGGAGGCTGGGGTGGAGAGTAGAGCCGGACGGAGGGAGGAGGTTGGGAGCCTCGGTCGCGGATGGTGAGACGAGTGCGGGCGGGGGCGGTGGCGAGTGGATGTAGGCTCCTCCGACGGCCGAAGAGGCTGCGGGCTGGGGGCCGGCCAGCTGAGGCCACCGGGGAGGAAGAGGGAACATTAGGATAGAGGAGGGGGGAGAAAGGGGAATAGACGACCGCCGGCCTAGGGAAGGCCGGTAGGGGAGGCGAGGGGGGCATGAGGAGGAAACGGGGAGGGGAAGAAGCTGGAGCTCCATCAAATATATATATATATATATATATATATATATATATATATATATATATATATATATATATATATATATATATATATATATATATTATTTATATATATATATTATATATATATATATATATATATATATATATATATATATATATCGAGCACCAGTCCCACAACCTCTTCAGCTAACCAACTGACGAGTTACGATTCTTCAATAAGGACCAGAACAGATCCTTAGGGGACGACAGGTCCTTGACGTAGGATACCCCCCGTCGGCAGCAGATCTACCCGACAACATCGAGGACATCCCCCTCATCTCTCCTGTGGAACCTAGCCTGGACTCTGCTGGAGATTTACTCAACAATGCCGCAAACTCATCCATATCCCCTGCCAGGGAACCCCATACCGAATTCACCCAAATGTTGGGTATCCAGATAAACTCCAACGCCAAAAAATCTTATCAGAAAGAAGTGTCCGAGTCAACGGACATACACACCAGGTCTGCAGCAAAGCAGACCAAACACCTCTCCTCCAAGAAACATTAATGTTGAACATCCTATCCTGGAATGTTCGTGGCCTGGCTAACAAACCAACCATGAGGCATCTTTTTAGCCTCAACAAAATCTACAAGATCGATATCCTTATGATCATTGAACCTAAAATCTCTTCCAAGAAAATTAAGGCCATTAAGTTGCAATTAGGCTTTAATATCGCCATAGCAGGCAGACATGACATCTGGATTCTCTGTTCGTCGGCAGTCAGAATCGGAGTCATACAGGACTCGAAACAGGCTCTCTCGTGCTGGATAGAATATCCTCTTATCCCCAAGCGGGCACTCATGTCTGCCGTTCACGGCAGCTGTGATATAGGAGAGCGCAAGCAGCTCTGGAGCGAACTTGTAGGCCTCCAACGTAGCCACGGCAACACCCCATGGCTCTGTATTGGAGATTTTAATGCTATCACCTGCAGAAAGGAGAAAACTGGCGGACGACCTCCGCCCCAATCAGCCATGATGGATTTCAACAACTTCATTTTCAATGCTCATCTCCAACCCCTTCAGTTCTCTGGCAGCGCCTTCACATGGTGCAACATGCAGGAAGGCGACCGGCGGCAATACTTCCGGCTGGATAGAGCTCTCTCTAATGCCCTTTGGCATGATACCGGATTCTCATCCAAACTTCACCATCTCAACACCATCGAATCTGATCACGCCCCTCTACTGGTTGAAGTGAAAAACAAAGCGGCCAAGATCAAAAAAAACTTCCGCTTCCTTTACCTCTGGACCACTCACCCCCAGTTCAAGCGCGTGGTTGAGGGGGCTTGGACCAATGAGGATTCCAACGACCCTCTTATCCGCGTCGCCAATAAACTCAAATCTACGCGTCAGGCTCTCTCGGCCTGGAGTAAACAGGCGTTTGAGGACATTTTTTAGGGGGTTCGGATTGCCGAGGATGATGTCACTCGAGCCGAAGCTCTGGTCGTAACTGACCGATCTCCAGAGACGAGAGCGGCTCTGAACCTCAACAAATCAATCCTCAAATTCTGGGTGAAGGTTGAGACTGACTTTTGGAAACAGAAAGCGAGGCTTAAATGGGACAGTGAGGGGGACAAAAACTCGAGCTAATTCCACGCGTACGTCAACGACCGCAGACAGAAACTCACCCTTCATCAGATTGCTGATAACTCATGCAACATTTTCACATACCAAAGGGGCATCCAAATGGAAGCTGCCAACTTCTACTCCAAATTGTTCACCAAAGAGATGGTCCACAGAGACATCTCCCTCCTAGCTGAGATCCCCCACCTCATCGACGACACTGACAACAACAAGTTGGAACTTCTTCCATCCAAACAGGAAGTGAAAGAAGTGGTATGGGCTCTTGATGCTCATAGCATGCCAGGCCCAAATGGATTTATGGGCGTATTCTTCAGGGCCTGCTGGGATATCATCAAAAAAGACATTCATGAGGCGGTTACGACTTTTTTCTAAGGAGCGACTTACCCTAGAACCATTTCGAGCGCCAACCTAATCATTATCCCCAAAAAAAAGATAACCCAGAGACATTTCGGGACTTTCGGCCCATCAGCCTCTGTACATTCACCAACAAGATCATCTCCAAAATTATCGCGTCGTGCATGTCAGATATTCTCCCCAAGATTATCTCTGAGGAGCAGAGTGGCTTCGTCAAGGGCAGAAACATTCAGGATAATATCATGCTGGCTCAAGAGTTAATTACATGCATGAAACTTCCGACGAGGGGGGAACATCGCCATCAAACTGGACATGGAGAAAGCATACGATAGA